>KL264397.1:6189-72947 GCA_000699545.1 Podiceps cristatus | reverse complement strand
GGGAAAGAGCAAATTGCTTAAACACTGATGATCCTGTCTAAGTACTGGTTTTCTTAAGTACTGAATGCTTGAGTGCTTGAAGACAGAGGGTTTGTAACACACTGATAGGTTCTGCCAACATGTAGTGCTGCTGAGATACTATTCTTATGCTTGCATGCTTCAGAAATCAGTTGATCTAGTATTTGTGTGGCTTTGTATGTTTTGCTCTATCTTGGAAACAGAAAAGTAAGGGAATGATGATAGTTTCTGTAATATATTTTGATTATGAACATTTGTTCTTTAAGGATCGAGATACACAAAAGATCCAGTGGATAGATCGTTTTATAGAAGAGCTTCGCACAAATGACAAGTGGGTTATTCCTGCACTGAAACAAATTAGAGAAATTTGCAGTTTGTTTGGTGAAGCACCGCAAAACTTGAGGTAAGAATGGAATGCAAATAAAATTTTGTCTGTTAAAAGTTGAATGGGTTGGAATGAGGTAAATTTTAAATCTTTACAAGAGGCAGAGAACACTTGGGTGAAATCATAACCTATATTTGAAGATGTTCTTGAGTTTGTTTCAAAGTGTATAAATAGCCTCTAAAAATTCAGGACATCTAGGTTCAGTAAGAGAGCATTAACTGTTTCCTCAAACATGCTTTTTTTAATTTTTAGAATAGTAGTCTCACTTGTGGAAAATCTGGGGTTTTTTTTCTGTTATCCATGGACTTCCCTGCCTAAAAATGGAATTATCTTACAAAGTACAAATACATTTTATGTGTACAGAACTATGTATGCGCACACATAAACACAGACACCCACCCATCTCTGTTCTTTGATGTTAAATTTATACAGGTCATATCGTCTATTTACTCAAAATCAAAGGTGATTTGTTTAGGAAAAAAGCTCTACTAATTCTTTGTCCTGAATGGAAGAGATTAGAAATGTGTTGGGTTTGTATTATTGTGGATTGTCTCCAGAAGAATGTTTTTTGCTTATCAGTGTTGCATAATTGCTTTGTTTTAATTCTTGTAAGCTGGTAAACTGTTCAAATCAATGTTGCTATTACAGTCTGCTTACAAGAAGGATCAAGGCAGAGAAAGTTGAAGAAAATAAGCCTTCAGTTTACACAACACTCTCTTCTTACTGATACTGTTTTAAGGATCTGTGATAATATTGCATTCCTGGCTTTTGGAAGTTTCTTTGCTCATTTAGTTTGCAACATCTTTCTCAATTATCATGACACTTGAATCCTTTACAGTTTCACATTAATGATTATTTGAGATTTTTTCCAACGGGGTTACAAAGTTACCTGCTTATTAGCAGATAAGTCTGGTTTGTGTCTTTGAGTCCTTAACATTTTAACACGCTTTAAGATCTAGGCAAATGTAGCTACTTGGTTATTCATGGTACTCGTTCAAGTTGGATGCTTTTTAGCACAATGCCTTAACAAAGAGGCTTTGCTTTAAGTAATTATTGAAGCAGAGCTCAGTCAAGACACTGATCAGGTTTCTGCTCTGAATTAATCTTGGGAGGAACCTAACTTATTTTGATTGTGGAAATTTAGGTTCCCCATATGGTATATGTACAGTTAGATGGCTTGAGTCCCTCTCGTGCCGCCGCCTTTTTTTTTTTTTTTTTTTTTTTTTGTTGGCAGACCATCTCTTCAATTCCTCTGATTTTAGGGAAGTCTCCATTGCAGTGTGTGATACCTCATTTCTGTGCAGAATTTGAAAACATATATGGCAGGAAAATAAACTTTAAATTAGAAGTTTTAATCAAGGGACTTAAAAAGGCCCCTTCCTGTGGAGAAGCCTTTGTTAGCAAGATACTATTGAGAGAGGTTTTTTGGTTTTTGGGTTTTTTTAATCAGGTAGTATTACTGCACAGGTGACTGGGAAACTACTGAGTGAAAGCATCATTTTGAAGTAATTGGTGACTTTCCAGACCTCTGAATTTTCCGATAACTCTTAACATTGATACACTTGGGAAATGGTAATGCATTCATCTAGTACCTGCTTCTATCAGCTTACCTTGTATGACTCAAAACTTTAATCTCTATCATCCTTTCAGAATTTGGATTGAAAATAGATCAAAAAAACTGTTTGTGACAACTGCCTTGAAAACATTCCACAGAGCTTCCTGTGAAACATTAATCCCATAATCTATATACTACTCCTTTGGCGTAGTTCAGTTGATTGGCATTGGCAATTAAAAGTTTGGTCCAAAATGACTAAGGCTGCTGATTCTTGGAAAAAAATAAGGATAAATTATCTTATGCCATTGGCACTGTAGAGGTTCTTTTGAGAAGGAGGATTTAATTGTTGCTAGTTATTCCTGCCCTTGAGCGAAGTGATGAATTGGTTATACAGTTGCTTTGGCAAAATTCTGCTCCCTTGCCACAAAGAAATGCTACATGTTTCAGGAAGTTTAGCTTAACCAGAATTGCAACAGTATAAGAAAATATTTCTTATTTAGGTACAAGGATTCTTATGGGTGAAAGGATACTTATTAATATTAAGGAATATTCAACTTTATTAGTCTACAGATAATTATCATCTTTTTATCTGTGTTGGATGATGGAGGTAGAGCCTAAATAGTAGAATTTGCTGGGTCTGGTCACTGCTATTTGGACCTTTAATGTCTACTTTCAATGATATATAGCATTTGCTCATCTAGTATACTGACAAGTTCAAAAGCTGAGTTACATGTGCAGTATTATGTTGGACAAGTTATATGTGCAGGTAACTTTTTAAAAAATTCATTTAAATTAAATTGTTTGGCAGTTTGCCTTTGTCACTTTGCCAGTATTTTTCTAGCAAGTAAGTGTGTATTCTAACTGTTAAATGTGCTTTTTAGTATTTCCAAAGTACTTTGGCACACATTTCAAAAAGCTATTTTTTCTTCTTATACATTGGCTTTTGATACCCATTTAGTAGAAGCACAATGAAAAGATGAGTTTTGGTGTTAACTGAGGAGCATGAAAAATTGAAGTTTTTTCTAAAGGGATACATCCAAATGGCAACAACATCATTTAGCCTAACCTCAGATGCTTAAGGAATAATTCTGTAGTTGCATGTGGAGTTTGCTTTAATTCTAGAAAGCATGCTAGAAAGTCTTCTCAGATCAGCTTTTTCCTGTGCGTAAAGACAATCATCTTGCCTTTGACTCCATCCTAACAGATGATCAAAATGACATCTTGTATGTGGCTTACATGTATTGTGTAACAACTCACAACTCATAGCTCATAACTTTAGTTCTTACAATTATTCAGCTTTTAGCAGTAGTTGCTAACCAAGATGAATCCCTGTGTCCAAATTTACTGTTTGTGTATGTGGTTGAGAAAGAAAAACTAAAAAACGTCTAGCGCAGAAGATTGATTTAGTCTTCTGCCAATAATGCTTTTCTTCTGTGCTGCTTTGTGAGGTTATATACCTGTAAGATTATGCATTTGTATTAAATATATATGCCAGTAGCTTGATTCAGAAAAATGCCGGTTTGCTTCTGCTTGTTCCTTTAGTTATCTCATCATATGTATTTCCCAAATAGTCAGTTGTCTTATTTACAGTTGTCCTTCGTAAATGCATCTCTCTATCTAGAGGTAACATCTTGGGTAGCCACTAAAACAGGGACATCCAGTCCTTTGCTGGTTTTGCTGCTGGTTTGTGGTAAGGAGGGTTGGCAGAGTTGAATAAAGTGTAATTGAAAAGTTTCTTGAAGTGAAAACGGGATGTTTTTTCTGTGCTTATGTGAAGTCCTGTGTATTTTCTTCCTTCATGCTTCCATCCATTTTGTTTTCTGTCCAACAAATGTCTGGGTCTTTTTTTAAACACAATATGTGTTTTAAGTGCCACTTTCAAGCTGTTTTGGAAAGCTCTTCATACTATGAAATTTAATCTTCTGAAGACCTCTGTGCTTAGCAGGCCAAATTCTGTTGGTTGCAGATAACAAGATTATTGGAAGGGTGTTGATGGCTTCTGTCTTTTAAAGCCAGATTGACGGGGTGATCTTTGGCCCAGTGAATCAATCTATTTGTTGTTGTTACTTGTACAGTGAAAGGTGGTTATCAATTGTAAGATCATTGTGAGCTGATGCTGGAACAGGGATTTCTTACCTTCCCCACTGTTCACAAAAGATATGGCAATGATATGGAGTGCTGTAGGCCATCCAGTATGGAGACCCTGTTACCTAGGAAGGATGAGAGTTTCTACCTGTTATTCAGCTCATTCTGGGGTCTACTTTCTTAAGTGTTGAAGGAAAGGAGAACAGTTCTGAAATCACATCTATATTTCTTCAGGGCAGGCTATGGGATCCACTGAGTGGCAATACAAGGAGGAATGCCTTTCTTTTACTTCTCTGCGCCCCCCCCCCGTCCTTTACCATGCCCTTTACCATGGAAGAGCAGCACAAGTTTGCATTGTTTATGCAGCCCAGATCAGTACTCTGATCTACAGAAGCTGAGGCGTTTTGAGACTATTCTGCAGAGGTGATTAGTCCCCAAGTTCTAGAATTTGATAGCATTCACGGCCTGTGGGTTTTGGACCCACGCTCTGCATTTTCTCTTGCAGTTTACTTTTGTAATCTAAATTTGTCTGGTATTGTTTGAGAGCAGCATTTTTTTTGTCAGATCTTGATAACGGACTTAAATTATTATCTAATTATTTCTTTGGGGTACTTCTTAAACTTGTCTATTTTTTCTTAGACTATATGCTCTGCATAATGAGGCTTTTTTATGCTTGTACCAACGTTTTTTCAGATTGCATTGTTTTTTCTAACAGTATCTGAGTTGTGTGGGTTTTTTGAAATATTGAAAGAATTGGCGCAATTATTGACTAGTGTTCTTTGGCTATAGTTTTAAAACCATGAGCTTTTGTTTTGAAAATTGACCTAGTTTCACTTAGTGTTTTAATATTAAATGTAGAAAAGAAGTATCAGATGGATGTGGAAGAAGCTGTGGTTATGCATATTGTGGTTATATTACAGTTGAGAGTCTCTGTCTTTACTGTGCAGTTTGTGGACAGATATTTCTCTTCCTGTCTGGGAATATACTCTCCCTGCAGCATACTGAGCTGCTCAGATTGCTTTGATATTTTTCATACATACTGTAACTGTATTAGCCTCATTAATTAACTGCTTTTAATAACTGGTAAGAACTGTTGATGTATCAGAAAAAAAAGTATTGTTTAACAGGCTTTCTATTGGAGATCTTTTTGGAAAATTTGGAACGTGCATCAAAGATGAGTTTCTTAAATGGATTTCTGAACTGTTACATGCAACACATCTCTGCTCTTGTTATAACAATTGTATTTTAATTTCAGTCAAACTCAACGAAGTCCCCATGTGTTTTACCGACATGACTTAATCAATCAACTTCAGCACAATCATGCCCTAGTTACATTGGTTGCAGAAAATCTCTCTGCTTATATGGAAAGCATGAGGCAGTATGCTAAAGGTAAGTTTTAAAATAAAAATTGCCTCATAAGTTGTGTGAAAACTCCAGTTGAAAATGGAGTTAAAAGCAAATTCTCATAATGAAATAAGTATTTATTTTTTGAATTTTAGAGCATCTGTGGGGTTGATAGACTTTGTGGTGTCTGATTGGGCAAGAAAAGCCTAAAGTGTAAATATTTTGTTTCATGGTTGAAAATGTGGTGTGTTTTACAGCAGAATATGGGGAAGTGTCAGTTCTTGTTTATCTATAGATTGCTAGACGTTATCTTGTCCTACTTAGTCTAGGGTGGTTATTTTTGTGGAGAGTCCCAATAATAATCTTGGATTTTGTAGGCTCCTTTGGGAAGTGTTTTAATCACCTATATTTGAAGCCAATGTTTGGAATTTGTCAGGGAGAAGGACTTTAGACCACGACAATACTGTTTCTTTTTACCTTGCAACTCCATTTCTGTTTAGTTGCTTCTCGCTGCATTTGTTATCGGTAACACTTTGGCGGCACATCATGTTAGCTTTTATATATTTCAGGCTAAACTTTGCTGAATGAGTTTACACTATTATTCTGGACTAGCTTTGTAGCTACTGAGATAGAAGTAGGGAAGTGGAGGAGAATGATGGACCAAGAAACTCGTCATTACACTGGACCACAGTACTTTACGTATAGAAGTAAGCCAACACAAGTGAGAGGAGAAGATTTATGTGCGCCCCCCTCCTCCCCCACCCCGTCTGCTTTCCTGACTGAAACTAGAGACCATTCTACACTGGCATAATAACATCATACCAGCCTTTCCGTTATATCTCAAAAATGACACAGTATGTTATATAGGAAATCAATATAGATTTTTCAGTGAGAACAGAATATTTGCACATTGTAAAGCATGTGTGTGTCTTCCAATGCTTAGGTAAGTTGCCTTAATACCTTTAATTTTGGAATTCAGTTCATTTTAGAGTACTTTATAAAAGATATCCAAAAGACATCCTTGAAGACTTGTTTGAATAGTGGTGCTATATGAAGATGATAGCTTCAGCCAGGTATAGGTCAATGAGAATGACATTTAAGCTATATCTGCATACTGCATCTATATGTATCTATTCAGGAATAAAATACATGAGGGGGGTTACCCTAATTTAAGTTCCTTAATTAATGATAGCATTGCACTTATAAAATGTAAAAATAATACTAAATGCTGTGTTCTCAAGCCATACTCTTATGCTTAGTCTTCTCTGGGAAGGTGGAATAGAACAAGTACTATTTTATGTAACTTCTCTAGGCTGTTGGAGTGCTCTTAAATGCTGCTAAAGTGATGCAAAAATGCAATTTCTTTGATAAAAAACTGTACATCTTAACTATATGGATAGCTTAGAATATGTGATTCTGTGATTCTCTCCTTCTCTTGGACTTGGCCAGCTATGAAATCTGGGTTTTTTTCTCAGGGTTATGAAGAAAACATTATCAACAGCTATATTCTAATGCAATGTTGTCTTTGTCCAAAGGTAGCCTACACATACTATTAATGTATGAACTATTACTCATTAATTTCAATTATTTTTAAACTCTGAGGCCAAAGGTCATTTTTGACAAAATTGTGTACCTATCAAACTGTTGATGGCTTTGGCAGAAAAATTAGGCTGATGTCTTGCATGATTCTTTTCTTGTGCCAAAAAACACATCCCATTGCCCTGCCTCTCCCCAACTATAATGACTTGGTAAAGCAGTTACATAAACATCTTAAACACAATAGGAATTACAAGTCTGCAAAGAGTTTAAATTGAATCTAATTACAAAGCAATTAAATTGTACTTTCTTGAGCTGAAGCTACCACAGAACTTTTACTCGTTTGCATCTGAGTACAAAACCAGCTGAACAGTAGCGTGGATTTTTTTAATTAGTATCTTATTACATGATTAAGGGCAGCCAGAAAATATCTCCTCATGTTCCAGGTACTGTACTAAGTCTGTAATACCCAGTTCCTGTTCAACTTCTCTTTCAGTTTTAGCTGCTAAAGAAAGCAGAACATAGAGCGCTGTGAAGTTTGCCTTCCATGCCTTCTGAGGAGGAGAAAAGACGCTGGGAGGGCAAGGAAGGGAATAAATGAAAGGAAAAGATGATTATGATTGTGGGGGCAGAAAGAAAGAACTGTACAGCTGTAGAATTAAGTGGAGCTGGGGTAGGTGAATAAGAGAGGGAAAAAATTGAAGACAAACATCCAAAGAGCAGCCATCAAACAAATGTCATAGGGGGAAAAAAAAATCCAGTTTCCTTCAGATCTTTTTGGCAGTTAATGCCACAATTCCTGTGTAATTTGTGATTTTTTTTTTTTGGTATTAATTTTGAATTTTCTGTATTTTTATTTTCTTTGAAGGCTTCCATAATTGTGTTCTGTCAACAGTGTTTCTATTCTCCTGTTACTCACTAATGCATATTCTGTTCTGTCATGCTCCCTTTCATATGAGTGCTTTTTTAAGGTTTAAGAGAAGGCTAATCTATGTTTCAGATTTTTTTCCATGATCTATGAATTTGTCTTATACTGAACTCAGTCTTTCCTCCAGCTCGGCAAAGTCCTCCATGAGATGAGACAACTGCTATTGCATTGTGTAGTCTTGAAGGAGGAGGTCATCCTTTTGACTATTTATCAAAGACCTTTTGAAAATTTGAAAAGATTGCTAGCCAGTTCTTCTTCTGTTTTTTTTTTTTGTTTTTTTTTTTTTCTGAAGTAAAAAAAAAAATAAATCCAAAGTGTCAATGAAATGTAATTAATTGTAGAAATTGTGCTATATGATCTGTTATGTCTGTTTATCACTAATTATACTGAGATTTTCAACCAGACATGTTTTGGTCTGTACATTCTCTGTTCATTGTTCTCCTGTATGTAGAAAAAATTTTAAGGAGCTCACACTTAAACTTCCTGTGGGATGCACAGTGTAGAAAATAAATAGGAGAAATGTAGAAAGGTGAGAGAGACAATATCTAGGGAGACGGAATTTTTTTGTGGTTCAGAGTTTTTCAGAGTTATTAAGTACTTACGTATTGCCTTTGGGAACTGACTGGCCTTTAATACTTCAGTTCTTCTATCATTGCCATTATTAACACTTGCATTTCTGAATTAATCTCAGATAATCCCCATACTTAAACAAACACCCCCTAACAAAACATAATGGACATGTCATAATGAACTTGTGTTATGATGAAGTATTGCCAGTACAGATCAAGCTTGTGCAAGTAGAGATCTAGACTGTACTTCTTTAATTTAAAAAAAAAACCACAAACAAACAAAAAAACCCCAAGCAAACACCACACACCAAAAAAAAAAATCCCCAAAAAACCAAAACACCAAACCCACAAACACCACCAACCAAAAAAAACCCCAATCAAACAGCAAACCACACCAACAAAAGCAACAAAAAACCAAACAAACCAAAACGACCACACCAAAACCAAATTCCTATGAAGCAAACAGCTGTTTGTTAAACAAAACATTATGCTGAGATTTGATAAAATGCAGATAAGTTTGACTTGTTGCCTTACTTCCAGATTACTCAACTTCTGTTTCAAGCTTGTCAGTATTACAGGGATTTGGGTTTTGTACTGCAAACTTGCGGTAAATAAAGTTGTTGTATACTTTCCTCCTTTTAAGTGATGTCACGTATGTAGCTACTTATAAAGGTATTAAAGAACTAGAGTCAAGATTTCCTCTGGAGGGGAAAAACCTTAAAAATGGAAAACTGAAATTTTGGAAAAGATGCTCTGTAATGAAACTAAAGCACCCTCAGGGAAAGAACACTGGATAATCTGATTTCTGTGCTTGGCATGCTTTTACTTTAACTGTCTTCAAACTGACTACTTGAATCATTTTTTCCTTATTTCAAATAAGGAGAATGCAAGTTCTTCTGTAATAGTTTCATTATACTGGATGATGAGCACGTATATCTGTGTATACGTGTTGATTTGATTATAGACCTCAGTAAACTTTGCCTATACCCATTTTAATTTAGGATGAACTATTGACTGGTAGCAGGCTGTGGAAAACTATTTTCATACACCGTACTGAAAATCTATTGTTCTTTCAGTGGTTTTAATTCTGTTCAGACTAACGTCTTCAAACACATCCTGTCTTTTAGAGTCAGCGTGTCTTTTCTGAATGTATTGTCTAATAAAACTTTTTATATTTGTAGAGCATGGTGAATATGATCCTCAAACTGTAAGACCAGGAAGCAGATACAGTCATGTGCAGGAAGTACAAGAGCGACTTAACTTCTTACGGTTAGTTTTAACTTGATCATTTTTTTCAACTTCCATAAGAATACTTTAAATACTTAAAAGGAAAAGAACCCCTCAGTAATCTCTTTCTCTTACCTAGTTTTAAGTTGTGTTAACTTCTTTCAAATCTCAAATGCAGTATTACACCAAATGTTTTTATTTTGGCTTGGGTTGTGTTGCATCCTCACACTACCCCCCTGCCCCGAGGATTTCTGTGCTAGAGTTGGAATACTCAAAAGTTTTTTCAGTTTCTTTGCAATCCAAGGCTCTGATTCTGCACTAAGATTTGTATGGACTTTTCCTGTGTGCAGAACCCTACTGACTTGAGTACAATGTACATGCGAATACAGTTATGTACATATTGGGGTAACTTAGCTGAAAATTTAAAATACTCCATATAGGGATATGCCCATGTGTCCTTCTTTGTTGTACCACACCAGAGTTAAATCCATGGTCATAAACTGACATATATTTATGTCAGATACTGATGTTAGTTGTCAGTGACTTTTATTTTTGGAATACAAAAAAATTACTTGGATGACTTCTGACCAGCTACTGTTTGAGTAAAGTAAGAAAACAAAGGATCTGTGCTCATCGCAGCTTCAGTATGTTGACGCTTTTTAGGCTTTGTCTCTCTCAGCTTTTCGTTACTTGATTTTAGCCTTTTTTAGACAAGTAAAAATACATGATCCATCAAACTGTCGAGTTCTGAAGTATTTTTATGTGTTTTCTAACTGAGGCGGTGGTGGTTTTTTGCTTTTTAAAGTTTTAGCAAGAATATTTATGAATTGAACTGAAGTGTTAAACAACCATTTAATTAAATTGTACAATAGCATATGGATAGCAGATTTCACTTAACACTCCTGCATGTTAAAAATTGTAACTTCCTTTAAGTTCACTAGTTCAATGTAAAAGAATTGATGAAGTCCAGTGGCTGTCAAATACCTGAAATTTCTGAAAAGCGATACCATAATTTAGTCCCTGATTTCCTTTACAAAGAAAAGATTTTGAATTTAAAAAATTATTCTGAAGAACTTTAATTATCGTTTGTTCTTCCTGAAACATTCTTAGTGTTAACTGTCAGAATTGAAGTTCTTTAATAATAATTTAGCACAAATGAAAAACTCACTTAAAAGGAAAGATTTCCAGTTCATGGACTCCTGTTTCTAGCTCTGTTCCATAGAATTGATACCTTATTTTGTGATTTTGCTAAAGTGAGTGTTAAAACATAGTGAATGATTGTGGAAGTAATTTAATCTCTTATGTTGTGACCTGACTTCAAAACTAAATAGTTTACATTAGGAGATGTGCATTTGTTTGTGTATAATATGCGAACAGTGCTTGATATTTTTGTGCAAAACATTTTTTTGCTGAATTTTATTCCTTTTTTGTTTGGATTACAAAGTCTTGATCCATTCAAATTTACTGAGAAATCATGGGCTAATTATGAGTGGACTGATGATGTAAATAATGTTTTCAGGGTCATACTTATGATACATACATGTATAATATACATATTCACCTTTTTGCCTGTACTTTTTACTGAATTGTAACTCTAGATGTCTGTTAGACAGTGCTGTTAATTGTCTCTCTGTTTTGCTCAAGATTTTTGTTGAAGGATGGTCAACTGTGGCTCTGTGCCCCTCAGGCGAAGCAAATATGGAAGTGTTTAGCTGAAAATGCAGTTTATCTTTGTGATCGTGAAGCCTGTTTTAAATGGTATTCCAAACTAATGGGGGATGAACCAGACTTAGACCCTGACATTAATAAGGACTTCTTTGAAAATAATGTGCTTCAGCTGGATCCTTCCCTATTAACAGAAAATGGAATGAAATGTTTTGAACGTTTCTTCAAAGCTGTGAACTGTCGAGAAGGAAAGCTAGTAGCAAAGAGGCGAGCCTATATGATGGATGATCTGGAATTAATAGGATTAGACTACCTTTGGAGGGTAAGTTAATCGGAGGAAACATCTGAAAGGCTAACTGCTAAGTCTTTCTTGGTCTCTTTTTGTAGTTTTTGGAATGTGTAATTTATTACTTATAAACTGAAATTTAAAAAAAGCTACTTTTTCAAGCTAAATGCATGGGTATTGACTCCACTGTCTTCCCAGCAAGGATGCAAGTTAGTAACTTTGCAGGCTGGTGTTTCAAATAACTTTCCATTAAACATCAAGTCTATTTGTGTATGCACATGAGATTAAAATTTTGCCTGTACTGTTGAAGAATTCCAGGTGAATTATCGGTAGGTTTCTCTCTCTCTGTCACGCACATTAGAACTAAACTTTGTTTTATGCACTAAGCTAGTTCATGTCATTTGTTCTAGTATGGTAAACTGGGTTGATTCTAGATTAGACCAAGTGGTCACTGGTCTGATTCTTTCTCTTATGCCCACAACCTTTTGCCTAAACATGACTATGGCTGTTCAATAGAAAGACTGTAGCTTTCTGAAGCTTGCCAAATCTATTGAAGAACATCAGTATCTAGTTTGATACTTCTTTTCAGAGTATTTCTAGTTTTCAAGAGCTACATTGGAATTCATGGTAGCACACTGTGGCATGATTATCACGACTCTGTTTTGTAAAACGGGCTGTATCTGAAGCAGCAATCTTCAGTAATTTTGGTTGTGGCTTGTTGAAGGGTTAAGTATTTTAATCATGGTGATAATAGTTAAAACCAAAGTAGGTCACAATTTTTATGCAAATAAGCTTTCACACAGTGTTTGTGTACAGAGTGCCCACATAATGCTAGTATGTTTTAGTTGCGGGAATCGACTTGGATCTGCCCTGCCATTTGGCAGCATGACAGAACTCATGAAGCTTCAGCTCAATATCCTGCAGAGGTTGTCTGTAAGGGCTGCTTTCAGACCTGGTGGCTAGTAATTAAAGTATAGATTACCAGGTTAGAAACAGAACTCATTAGACTGTCCCCATTCCACCTACTCGCAGCCATTTAAATACTTTACAGTTCTGGTTTTAAGTCTTTGGTGATGTAGATTGTTCAAGCATCTGAAAAAATGGCTGTTGTCTTCTCTGAAACTAGTGAAAATGGCAATGTAATGTGAAGATGAATATATAAGCACTACTTCTATGCGGGTTATAAAGCATTGGCTTTTTTTTCCTAACTCTGAATTCCTTTAAAATAGTTAATTTTGACTCTTTAGCTTTAGTGCAAGTTGTATTGATTGTATTTTAGTTACTTTCACCTGCTAAAATAATCAGACATACTGCTGTGTCAAGATACTTAAGTAGTCATTTTGTTTTGTTTTTAAATTTTATACCAGAAAGTTTTAAGATTTCTAACACCTTTTTTATTATTATTGTGGTAGGTTGTGATTCAGGGAAATGACGACATCGCAAACAGAGCAATAGATCTTCTTAAAGAGATCTATACTAACCTTGGCCCAAGGTTACAAGTTAATCAGGTAAAAAAAAAAAAAAAAAAAAAAAAAGGCAACAAGAGTACTGTTTTTCTATCATATTACAGTTATGAAATACAATTTGGTGATATTTTTGTACTTGAAAGCTTTGAAAACGGTAGTTTTCATGTTTTGGAGACTAT
Organism: Podiceps cristatus; assembly: GCA_000699545.1. Lineage (NCBI taxonomy): Eukaryota > Metazoa > Chordata > Aves > Podicipediformes > Podicipedidae > Podiceps > Podiceps cristatus. The sequence goes on along the minus strand of KL264397.1, from coordinate 59,704 downwards.
ACTGCTGAGTGCAGCCATTGGGTTCTGGTCAGATGCAGAATTGTTTTTTCTGGTATTTACAGACTGAACTCTGATATTTTTTTAATATGTTGTTCTGTTGTATTTGCTCTCTCAGTGCATATTGTATACTTAGGTAAGCTTTTGTTGAGCTTCTAGTTTTGGTGCTTATTTGTACTGGTATGTTCACTATATGGGTCTGAGTGTTGTCATGAGCTAAGCTAATCTTTTATTATGTCATGTCCCTTACAAAGGGTCACAGAGTTTCCATATAATGGTCAAGCTGAGCTCTAGTAAATCACATATTTTGTCCCTATGTTAATATTTGCTGGGAGCTGCGTTTCAGTGGACAGAGAGAAGAGATAATGAGTTTGTGGAAGGTCAGAGGGAGTGAACTGTTGGGTTTTCACAAATTTGGGGAGGTATACTGTCTTCCAGAGAGCATCCAGTTAGTAGCTTGCCAGTTTTATTTCTTAAAACTCCTATTTTCGTACTTGTCCTCAAAACCACTTTTATAGTCTTCAGAGCTGCCAGTCTGCTAGATACAGCACAGCTGCTCCAGGTGGTGCATTTACAGCCATTCAAGCTGTATCTTACTGTAGTGGCAGGTGGGCTGTATGCTTCTTTCTTGCTGTAGGTCTGGGCTGACTGAGCATGCATAGATCCGTCCATCTGCACATGGTTATATCTGACACTTCCAGGAAGCATTGGATTTACTTACCATGCACACAAGTGTTTTGTTTCAGTGTGCTGGTAACTCCTCTGCTCCTCAGCTGCCTCTAAGAAAAGTGGCTACTGGACTGTGGTTTATTGCCATAGCTGTGACTGTTAATGTTTCTATTGCACTGACACTGCAGAGTTTGTAGTGTGCTGCAGGTTATATGTCAGTCTAGGTCAGGGGCAAGTAGATGTTAGCTATCAGGCAGAAGGAAGGGATTTGCTGAAACTGCTGCTCAACTGAATCTAGCTCAAAATCTGTTTCTGAGTTTATGCAGGAGAAGAGTGTATCTGGAACTGGGTTCTGTGCTTGGGGGGCGTGGGGATGGTTGTTCTGGTGATCTGTAAATGTTCTATGTTCACTCTTAGTTTAAAGTTAGTTAACCTGTACTAGATTGTCAGCTAGAGATTCTTTAATATAGTCTGAGGAAATGAATAAGAGAAAGTCCAATTTAATGTTCTTTGTGTAAACTTTCACTTTTTCTACTTAAGTGCAAGTTTGCACTGTACAGTTACAGCTACTGATGACATGCAAGATTTTTGAAGTGCACACTGATTTAGAGCTATTTATCAATGGGAGTTTATTTTAAAGTGAAACAAAACAGCTTTATAGAGTAACTTACCTGCTTTGGTTTTGTTTTGGGTTGTTTTTATGTGCTGAAAATATATTTTTTAATATTTCTTGTAATTGCACCAATTTTTAAATGTAATATTTTAATGTAATTAGGTAGTGATTCATGAAGACTTTATTCAGTCCTGTTTTGATCGTCTAAAAGCCTCCTATGATACATTATGTGTGTTGGATGGAGATAAAGACAGTATCAATTGTGCAAGACAAGAAGCAATACGAATGGTGAGAGTGTTGACTGTTTTAAGAGAGTACATAAATGAATGTGACAGCGATTACCATGAAGAGAGAACTATACTACCTATGTCAAGGTATGTGTGAAAATGCACTACTGTGATTTTGGTTTCTGTTAACTAAAATATTACCTCTGATTTTTACATTCTAAAGGGTTTCTGTTCAGGGAATGTATTTATAGGGTTTCAAAATTCCTCCTTTTTTCCTCCTCTGATCTGTAGTTAAAAAAAAAGGGGGGGGGGTGTGAGATCAGGCCAATACAGGCATATATGAAAGGGACAGCAGACCTGAGAATAAACTTGTTTCTGGAGCATTGTTCTATAACTAGCACAACATGCCTTGTTGCTAGATTGTTTTGGATGTATTTCTCTTTTTTATTTTCCAGATAATTATTTAAAAGCAATACCATTCTTTAAGATAGCACGAGCAAACCTTCTTTGTTTTTCATAGCCCTGTCATACAAAAACCATGTTGTTAATGTATATCTTCATCTTCCAGAGTTGTTCACAGAGATGCTAATCTTCATCCTAAATTTAAGATTGCAGAATATCTCTAAGTGAAATATTCTGTGTAAGTTCCTCATAAAAAGGGGAAGAAGAGAACAGAACTTCAAAGTATATTTATTTTCTGCAACTACTCTTACACTTGGTCTTGAGTAAAAACTTTGCTTAAGTCCTAGCTGCCACTACTTTAAGTCTGTCTTTGGATATAAGAGTTTTCTTTTTCTTTGTACCAATGTTGTGTAGATATTTTCAGGAACAAAATACTTAATTTCCTGAGAGAGGAAAGAAGAACAGAAAACTGTTCAAACATTCCAGTGGTAGAAGCTGCTGTCTGTGGGAAGAAAGTCTCAACAATACATAAGGAATACACTGAGATTGCCATGGATTTATGATGCAGCTAACATATTTTTAGACATGGTGGGGGTTTGTTTTCCCCTTATTTTAAATGCCCTTTTTGTCAACAAAATTGAAGAGATTGCTGTTTCTTCATGATGCGTCAGTAATTTACAGTGCTCCTCCAGAATTTTTATTGTATATATTGATTGATTAGTCCTAACTAAGTTCTCTTGTTGATTGCAGGTGCATCTTGTTTATATGGGCTGCTTATTTGATTAGACTAACTTTTTCACAGGTCTTGTTAGCAAGGAGCTTTTATGAGGAATTTTTGCCTTCTGTATTTGCATGAGATTAGTTTGTTTGGCTTATTTCGGCACATCTTTCCTAATGAGTCCCTGCCATTGTGCAAAGTATGCTCACTGCTGGTGTGAAAATGTTTATTTTTTCTTGACCTTTTTGATATCTTTTTTTTAAAGTATTTTTAAAATTGAAATTCTAATATAAAACTTTCAAGTTTTTGACAGAAGGCATTAAGACTTGGTTACCTCGTGGCTTTTTCTGATCTTGGTGTATGTAAAACTGAACTGTTCTGCTAAAAGAGCAAAACATAGTTGCCAGTCTGAGCTTTATTTGCTCATTTGATCAGGAAATTACAAGTAAGAGAAAAGATATAATACTCGATAAGAGACTTTTTAAAATTGTGTCAGATGTTCCTAACCTGACTGTAAAGTTGACCATATGTTTTAATGCACTTGTGTGGAGTGTGGCTTCTTGAAAGTTTCTGTATGTTATGTTTGTGTAATTGCTGGTGCATTCACAAAATAACCTCACACTGGAGTATACCACTATACATAAAGATTTAACGTTGAAATATCTGCAGTGCAAAATACAGCAGGAAAAAATAATTTATTTAATGAGGGCAAAAGTAACTTTATCTGATTTGTTTATTTTCAGAGCTTTCCGTGGTAAACATATCACATTGGTAGTCCGTTTTCCAAACCAAGGCCGACAGGTTGAAGATTTGGATATTTGGTCTCATACAAACGACACAATTGGCCAAGTACGGCGTTGTATTCTCAATCGTATTAAAGCCAATAGTGCGCACACAAAAGTAGAACTATTCATTGGTGGTGAGCTGGTGGATCCTGCAGATGATAGAAAATTAATTGGGCAGTTGAATCTCAAAGATAAAACGGTAAGTGTTGCAGGTTGTTTATTTATGTCCATTCAGATGTCGCTTACCTTTTGTAAATGCTTGAAAATACCATGCATGGGATCACTTGTGAAATACTTTCATTCCTACTACTTGTATTATGCCATTAACATTGTATCAGATGCTTATCTAGGAAAGAATCTTCATTTTTGCATAGTATTAAAACTATGATTGTGTTTTTCAGCTAATTACGGCTAAGCTTACGCAGATAAATTCTAATATGCCCTCAAGTCCAGATAGCTCTTCTGACTCTTCAACTGGTTCTCCGGGCAACCATGGCAATCACTACAGCGATGGTCCAAATCCAGAAGTTGAAAGCTGTTTGCCTGGAGTGGTAAGCATATACTTAAATTCTGAAATGAACAGTTTAAAAGCATTTTTTTCCCTATACTTTGTCTTTTACTAACGATTTTTATGGGGTTTTTGTATTTGCTTATTTTAAGATCATGTCACTGCATCCTCGATATATCTCTTTTCTTTGGCAAGTTGCAGACTTGGGCAGTAGCCTAAATATGCCACCTCTTAGAGATGGAGCACGTGTTCTCATGAAGCTCATGCCGCCAGGTAAAACTTCTTTTTATCCTGTTTTAAAGTTAGGGAAATATGTTCCACTTTCTGGCAATTTATCGATATTGTAATTCATGACTGTTATCTTTAATTAGGATTGTATGTATTTCCCAAATAATTATTTCTTGTCTGTCATATAAAGTTGCATATAGTTTGTAGTTGGTACCAGGGTTCAGTGCCGCAGTGTGGTGAAAATGGGGAGAAGCATTGTATTTTTAAGTGGTTTTGTAGCACTAATTTAATAGGATCACTTTTGTACTGACAGGAGTAATCGTTGCAGATCACTTCATAGTCTGATCTTGTCTGTCAGTTACATTTTTTGCAACTTGTCTGATCACTTAGAATTTTTCAGATTTATAATTGGAAATACTACTGACTTGTTCTGGAGTAGTTGTGTTATAAGATGTTTATAAATTGTGTTTTTATTGCAGATAACACTACGGTTGAGAAACTGAGAGCTATTTGTTTAGATCATGCAAAGCTTGGGGAAAGCAGCCTTAGTCCATCCCTTGATTCTCTGTTCTTTGGTCCTTCTGCCTCACAAGTGCTGTATCTAACAGAGGTTTGTGATGCTTTGCCCGTTCTTTAAAAACCTTCAACTCTGTCTTTGGCAGTCCTTTCTGTAACATTGTGGAAGCCTAAGATCAAGTTCTGGTTTGAAATGAACAATTGAAGACACTTAAGAATTTACTGGAATAAACTAGTGTATGACCAATGCTGTCAAAGCATTGCTTAAGTAGTATTCCGACATGGTCTCATGTTCTATCATCTATGTTAAAGCCAGTGCATTTCTGTTAGTTAACTCCGTATTTTGTTCTACAGGTAGTTTATGCCTTGTTAATGCCTGCCAGTGCACCTCTGGGAGAAGATGCCAGTGACTTCCAGTACAACTTCTTAAAAAGCGGTGGTTTGCCTCTTGTATTGAGCATGCTGACTAGAAATAACTTCCTGCCAAACGCAGATATGGAAACTCGAAGGGGTGCCTACCTTAATGCTCTAAAAATAGCCAAATTATTGCTAACAGCAATTGGATATGGCCATGTTCGAGCTGTGGCAGAAGCTTGTCAGCCAGTTGTGGAAGGCACAAGTACAATTTCACCGGTAATATAAATATTCCTTAATGCAAATAGCAATGTACTCTGGGTTTTATATTGTCTGCATTAATATCTTTCTACTCGTCATTGACAATCTCTTTGAGTTGTATGTCAAGAACTCACAGTACTTTGAGATATTGTTGTCTGACCATTCTAAAAAAAAAAAGATATCAACTTACTAAACAAATCCTGCTTTCTGACTATAGAAAAGTTAGGTGTGAGATCTACCTGCTCTATATATGATTTTCAATGGTTTGCATTGTCAGTACAGGTAACTTTCCATTTTCAAGTATATCTGTTCCATAAATGCAAATTCTGATTCTTATCAGCTGTTGAGTCTATTGAAGGCTGTGCCTCTGAATATCTTGTATCTCCTATCTATGATTAGAGCATAAAACAACAGAACTGATGTTGAGTCATTCCAGCCCTTTTTCTACACAAAAATAAGTCCTTGCTTTGCTAGATTCCTATTTCTGTCCATTGCTTGTAGAAAATTGTCTCAGAGAACAACTTGGCACATTTCAAAGTTAAGTGTTCGGTAGATGAAAGGTGTCCTACCCTAAGATTTCTCAGAATTGGAAAGGGAAAGCCTAACACTGGTGTTCTGAACTATGATCTCGCATGTCTATAGTAGTAAAATTGGTGCATGTCTAATATGGTTAGTTACTTTTTCTACATCTGGACAAATATGCTGTGGGTCAGGGTTTTATTTCTGCCCTCTTACAGTAGGCATGCACCATAGAGCCCCAAAATTAACATTTTGTGCTGTCCTTCTTGGGCATTTGTTTCCAGGTATTCCTGCTTTCCCCACCTTTTTTTTTTTTTTTCTTTTTTTTTTATTTTTTTTATTTTATGATGTTCTGTCCTGAATAGTTGCTTGAGCTATCAGCCTACACTCAAGAATACATAGAAGGCTCTAGTTCAGAGCACTTTCTTCCAGAATATTTACTAAGATCCATCTCTGAAGCAGAGAACTACATTCCCCTTAAGCCTGAAAAGTAACTACCTATTTTGGTTGGCTATATCTGCTGAAAGATACCTGATTCATTCTTTTTCAAGGAAAGATCTTGCTCCCTAAATCAAGTGTCTTAGTGAAGCTGACAAAGCAAAGGGCTATGACCAGCGCCAGGTGTTACAGGCCAACTTCACAGTGTGTCCTCTGAGCAGCATTTGAGACAGGTTTTTTGGATGAAATGGTACTAGAAAATGAAGAAACCGTTTTGTACGGGAACCTTTAACTTTTAACCACAGTACACAGTCTTTTCAAGCAAGTTTGTCTATTAGAGGAAAACAACGATTTCTGATTTGAACTGTCAACACTGTGGAGCTCTGTCAGCCCAAGGAGAAGGAACTCTGTGCTCAAACCAATACAGAAAGGATAAAAGCTTGCCTTGCCACTGTTGCTCTTGTGAAAGTATGATAAAAAACAGGAGGGATAATCTGGAATGGAACAGGGTTCTTCCATAGTGCTCTAACTCAAATGTTTAAAATGTACTTAACTATAATGAACACTGTAGCCATGTTCTGTCTGGGCACTATTAGCTAGTCCGGAGGGAGACCCATTGTTGTAGCAAACCCTTTCTTTCCTACATCAACATAAAGAGAAGGAGGCATTGTAATTCAAAACCTGTGGTTAACTTGAAGTAGTCTGATCAATAAACAAACCCCCAAACATAATTAGTTTTGAGCAAGTGCCTCTCCTCTTAACTACTTGTACTCTACGATCATATGCTGTAGCGTACAGTTTCTTCAGATGCAATGGCATTTATTTGAAAATCAGAGGCTTTATGTTTCTTGGTGTTTGCAATTTCTGTAAGTAGTTTTCCTTCCAAGATCTCTTACTAAACCTTTCCAAGATATTTTTGTATCTTCTAGCTTTCTTTTTACTGTATAAAAATGAGTATAAGAAATACTTTCTTCCAGATAAATCAGGCTACGCATGACCAGGCAGTGGTGCTACAAAATGCCCTACAAAACATTCCTAATCCAACTTCAGAATGCATGCTAAGAAATGTAGCAATACGTCTTGCACAGCAAATATCTGATGAGGTCAGTGAATTCCTTTCTGTATCACCTTTTTCATGTAGTGGTTTTTGTGCTTTTTTTTTTAATCTTTACTGCTCTGTAAGACATAGATTTTCCTTCTAAAATTTTAGGTAATGTTCATATGGTTAATAAGCTGTTAACTAATTAAAAGTATTTAATGAATTGTTTCCATATGCAATTATGAAATTCAGTGTCTAATATCATAAAGAGGCTTAAGTGAATTAGGCAGGTTCTTTAGAAACTCTTTAATGGCTTGTGAATATTGTTACACAGATCAGAACTTCAGAAACTTGATGTAATAGATTTAAAGAAGTTAATGGGTATTTTGGAAACATTTTTGTGATACTTCTTTTTTCGGTCGTCTATGTTTTGGTTTCTGAGTAGCATTCTCTTCAAGAAGAGACACACAGAAAGGGGGAGGGAGTTTTTAAATACTGAGCATAATTTTTAAATACTGAAAGATAAAAGTCCCGACTCATTGCCAGTGTATATATTGAAAATACATTAATGATATGACTGAAAAATTGGGTTGTGGAGCTTGGTAGGGTTAAGCAATATGCTTTGCAAATATAACAGTCTTATCTTTATGGTGCTGTATGATATGACCAAACCCCATTTGGATTTGGAGTTATGAGTCATGTTAGTGAAATGCTGAATTCAGCAGAAGCTAAAATTGGAACTACTGCAACTTCCTTTTCCACAGTCAATCAGCATCCCTCAGTTTCCAGTGTGGAAGTGGTGAATATTGTTTTTCTGTACTGTATAAAATTTCTACAAAGCTATCTCCAAAACAGTTTTGAGCTAGCTAAATGAAAGCAGTCCTGTATTATCATTTTCATGTTGAAAAATATGCTATTTCTTCTGAATGAAGAGCAGTGTCTAAAGAAGGCACAATATACTAGACTGCAAAACTGAACTATCTGCTCTCCATTTGTGGTGGTTTTGCATCCATAGGTGATTGTATGTGTAAAATCAGCCAGTTGAACTCTGAGTTAATTAACTTGCTTCCACAGAAGATAGGTCTTTTTGAGGTGAGATATGAAGAAAGGTTTTTAATTGTGCCTTTGTTCTTTTTGGAGAACTCCTAATAAATAAATAAATAATTTTACTTTCACTAAGTACATCAAAGCAAACAAAACCTGAATCTCTTTTACAAAAGTCTACACAGTATTGCTGTTAAAGTATTGTTTATAATATTCTGAATTTAAGAAAAGTACTGTAGATCTATTTTTCATACATATTGTAGCTTGCCTTTGAAAGAATTTTTTTTTTTTTTAATGTTCTGTTGGTCAAAGACTCTTATTTCAACTGACCTCACAGTTTTTTAGAAAATAAATCTGACACAGTTTCTGTAGGCCAGACAGAAGACTACAGCACGGAAAGAAATCTTTAACCTTTTTTTTTAAAAATTTTGATACTTCAAGATTTTACAGCTACAGTGATACTAAAGAAGAGTAGTTCTTTTTCTGTGTGACAAATTTTTCTTGTGATACTGTTACTGTAATGTTGCTTTGCTTGTGACAAAGGTAAAATACTTGTTATTTTTCTTGTAACTACTGTTAATGTCCATATCAGTAGGAAAAATGTACATTGTTCAGATTTCCTGATGTAGCTAGCTTATTAGTTAAGCTTCTTAGTCTCCTTTTTTAATTAAGTCTGAGCATGACAAAAATTAAATTTGAAATTTTTGAGAACTGTCTGCCATCTGCTTTTAAAGGCCGCCCATTTTTTGGACAGTTCTCCTTTGAGTATAGACTCCAGATGGGTTCAAGGGTTTTCTGAAAGTTGATGCAAACTATAAATAATGACAGTTGTAGTATGTTTTATAATGTTTGTATATCAGTAGAAACTATTGAATGTTAACTCCAACCATGCTGAAAATACTGACGTGAGTCTGCATTCATAGGATATGGGATCTGTGTTCTTACTAATTTTAAACCTCATATAAGAACAATCCCTTTATATATTAATCACATACTTGGTAAGTGTTAGTTTGTCTAGCTGTCAGCTAGCACAATAAATACCATGGAGGGGACAACCCCTTAAAATAACTTCAACTTGTTACATTACTTAACAGGCTAGCTGCCTTCCAGAACTTGGTAGTTTCTGCTAAATCTTACTCAGAAGCAGAATTGCTAGTTATTTATCAAAAATGTTCACTTTCTTATAATTCCTGGGACTTATGGCATTACAGTTTAAGATTTTGTATTATATTTAAAACACATGCTATTTTCTATTAAAAAATGAAATATTATGTAAATGAAGTACAAATGCTTTTCAAGACACAATGTCTTTTTTTCTCTCTATTTCAGGAAAAAAATCTTTGTTAAATTTTAAATTTCTAAATTTTAAACTTTCTATAAATACATTTGTGAGAATTTAGAATCCATTGTAATGTTATCTGCAACTGCATTTTAATGTTGCTTTGGTGTATTTATCTTTTTTCCAGGCTTCAAAATACATCCCTGATATCTGTGTTATTAGGGCAGTACAAAAAATTGTTTGGGCATCAGGTTGTGGGTCAGTTCAGCTGGTTTTCAGCTCAAATGAGGAAATTAGTAAAATCTACGAAAAGGTAAGAATTCCTAAGCAACTGCTTTTCTATATAACTGTTCCTTTGTTTCCAAAAGGGACAGTGTCAAATGGGTCAGGCTTAGAGTGTGATGAGATTGTAGATAGTTACCTTGGTGATGAGATATTTCAGAGTCTAGTATGGTATGTCAGTTGTCGTACCACAGTTTAATTTTCTATTTCAAATTCCTTTTCTTGGTAGCTGTTTAACTGTAACTTGAATCTGGTGTCAGTTCAAAAATGCACTAATTCTGTAAGCTTCTGTAACGTGTTTTAAGTCCAGTTAAAATCTGTATCTAAATAAGAAATAAGCACTTCTTTGCAATGCTGAATTTTCTAGTCTTCAAATTTAAAACATCTATTCTACAGAAGTTTAATTTAAAGCGTATGTGCAGTCTAGAATGAGAAACAAGAGCAATTTGATCTGAAATTAGCACTGAAGCACTGGTAAAATGAAATAATAACTAATCCTTCATGTTTTCACATGTGGTTTATGCAAATAGTTTGGAGTTGGGGGTTAGATATATTAGTATGCTATCACACACCTTGTGTTTAACGAATGTTGCTTACAGTTCTAGGAAATAGTAATCTGTATTTTGGCAGCGGTTTAAAAATTAAAAAAGTTTTCTAAACAGCTTCATTTGTTCAGCTTATAAAATCAAGCTTAGTACTTATCAATACTTACCTGAGAGTAAAGGGAAGGACTATATAGGGAGGTTTTATTCTTGGTGCATTAGCTGTTGTGCTTAAATGATCAATGAGAAGAAGAATTTTTACTTCAGCTAAATGCAACACCTTTCCATTTAGCCTATGTAGTAGTATAATGCTATCTGCTTCTATTGCTGTGAGAATGACTTTTTCAAGAAATAAGTTTGGGTTTTTTTGGTTGGTTGGCAAGGGGGTGGTGCTACAACATGCATGTAAAAAATGTTTTAGTTAGCGTGACAGTCCAGGCACGTGAAGCTGTGCTCTTAGACATCTATACATTTGATGATTTAAGAGCAGTAGTGCACTTGAAAAAATACACCTAAAAGAAAATATATCTAGATGTGTTGTCTGACATTTTTCTGGGTGAAAAATTGTACAGTTCTGTAATAATATTTTTAAACAATTGATGTTTTAAAATAGGTGAAATTTAAGCTGCATTATCAGTCATCCTTCAAAGTTGTTTTGTGTGTGGATTTTTTATTGTTATTGACACTTATATGGACATCTGTAATAAATGGCAGCTGCATTTGGTTTATCCTTTAAAAAGGGGGAAATGAAAATTGAAGGGAAAAATTGGAAACTAAAAAGAGGAAGAAATTGCAGAAGTAATAAGAAGGCAGAATAAAGTACGCTTTGTTAAAATAACATTAAAAGAGAGGAAAGTATCCCAGAAAGACAATAATATGATGCAAGAAAAGACACATTCTCAATTTTAAGAGACTTGCATTTGGTTATAGATTAGAGGAAGTAACTCCTATGGTGGTTTTATAAAGATTGAATATACCGGTGACTGGCAAACAGTGGCTTAGAAGAAAAAGTATTTTAAGAAAAATGCTTTCAGTTTTCTAAATTGACCACTAAGCCTTAGACTTCTAGCTCATAGGTTGTAGGACCATTTTGCTAGGTCTGTGGGGTAGAGATTTATCATTAAATGTTAGTTTAAGAACAAAAGCAGACCTATTTTTGTGGAATGAGGAATGACATCAAGAACATCAAAGGCAACTATGGTAAATGTTTTTTTAAAAGGTGCTTTACAGTAGTCTGATCAAGTATGATTTCGGAAAGAACATTCTGAGCACTTTTAGAAGCTTCTGAACTTAACTGGTGAATTCAGTTAAACTCTAAAGTCAAGATAAGAATTATGCTCTCAATAATTTATGGATTCTTCTCTGCCTACCTCAAAAAATTCTGGGAGTTCTCTCAGTGGTTGAAGAAGATTGTGTGTGACTTCCAGTGGCGTCAAACCCGCCATTTCCTTATTAGCTCAGAGAAGGCTCATACCCATCTGAAATACTGCAAGTATGCTGCTTGTACAGACCCATCAGCTCTTGGTGCCTGACTATAGGGAAGCATTTAGTTGAGTGTAAAATGCACTTTGCCTTTTTATTAGATCCCTGCACCCAGACAGAAATAACTTTCTTTTCTAAACAGGGCTTCAGTGCAGAGCAGGTGCAGTCCTGAACTTGTTGAAAGTATTCTGCTTTTACTTTCATGCCTTGAGATGTGTCAGAATTACCACATCCTCCTGCTGCAGTGGTAGTGACTGCCTCTGATTTTTAGCTGTTGTGCAAAGACAAAATAGCATCTGTTGCCAGACTGAGACATACCTCTTCTGCTGCTGTCTACAATTAGTTATCTCTTCTGCATTATAATCCCTTCTTTCTGCCTACTTAGTCTTGATAACCTTTCTGTATATAAAACAAACACTTATTTACGTCTATGGTTAATGTTGCTAACCTGCAGCCATGATTACTGATGAATTAAGTTTGAAACCTGCTTACATTCAGTTTCTTCAGAACTCCTTCACACTAATTAATTTTGGCTTAGAGAGGGCTTGCTTTTTTTTTTTTTCTCTCAGAGTATTTTGGGAAAATGCTCCAAAATCAACTGACTCAAGTGTTTAATCGAAAGAACAACTTGTGTACAAATTAGATATATTATCCTTTCATATTTCCAAAGTTACCACAGCAGCTGTTTGAAATTTGGTTCAGCTGTTTTGTGTTTCTGAAAAATAGTGAACTGCTGAATGAATTCTAGCAGTATTAAGAAGCTTTTGGTCAAGTAAGTTGTAAGTATCAAAGCTTTGTAAAACTGGACTTCTTGATATTTGATGCAGCACTACAGCCTTTTTGCAGCCTTTCTCTCTTTCAGTAGTGACTGTTTCCAAAGCTTTAAGCTCCAGGATCTGAGTAGTGAAGAAAAGCATCTTATTTAAAAAGTTTTAAAAAGTTTAAAAAAAACAAATACAAACCAACTAAAAAAAAAATCGAAACAAAACCAAAAAATCAACCAAACAAAACAACAGTACTAAGTGATGTAACTTTGGCCTACAAGCTTCCTATTTAACTTCTGGCTCCTTAAGCTTGTGCTTGGAATCGTTCTTTGAGAAGCACAGTACTGGAAGTTCAGGTCATCCCACATAGTGCTTTGAATCACATCTGAGTGGAGTGCATGAAATAGTTGGCACTGATAATCACTTAGCATACAAATTTGTGATTTGTGTTTGTATTTAGTGTGTGTATCTTTGAGCCAGTTGGGTTTCTCAGGATTTCTTTCTATACTCACTTTGTGCTCTCCTGTTCATTTTCACAGACAAATGCAGGAAATGAACCAGACATGGAAGATGAACAGGTTTGCTGTGAAGCATTGGAGGTGATGACCCTGTGTTTTGCTTTGATTCCAACGGCACTGGATGCACTCAGTAAGGAAAAGGCTTGGCAGACATTTATCATTGATTTGCTATTGCACTGTCACAGCAAGTAAGTATTGCTGGTGTTTGGTTGTGTTTTGTTTGGGTTTTTTTTAATCACATATATTATTTTACAATTCAAAATAAAGATAAAGCCTAAAGATAGAACAGTGACTTCTTAATTTTTCTGCTGTTGTCTTATAGAATTATATTGCTATAATAAATTAATTTGGATACCCATCCTAAAGTGGTAGCTATCTTCTTCATACTCGTAAGGAAGATATTGTTGAGCCAGATGAATGCCTGATAATGAGCTACTGATGGCTTTAGAACAACTTATTTAGAATAGGTGATTAGTTTTTTCAGAAATTATGTGAATGCTTGCTACAGCAGAATATTTAAGTGACTTAGGTACAGAAAAACTTACCTACACTTGTTTTTGATAAATAAAGACAAGGTACAGTGGTAGCAGTTTGAGGAAAGGGCAAGTTAAGATTTAATCCTCTGGTTTTGCATTGGAGTGGTACACTTGTGACGCTTCATGTGACTCTCATGTTTTGCGTAGAGCTGTCGCACTGGAGCTGTCACCTGATGCCGTAGGAGCATCTTGGTTGGAACCCTTAGCACTGTTGGGGGACAGACGGAGAGAGAAAACCAGCATGAGCTGCCAAGAGCGATGTGGTTCATTTGCCCTATAGTCCTGCCATAGGGTGGAGGGATCTCTTGTTATCTCCAGGCTATTCCTGCGTTTCTTCTTAGACAGCATCCATATGATGCATGTCTTGTGACTTGCAGCCCATCTGAAATTGTGATGTGAAGTATTGGGGTGTGTATTTTTAGAAGCCATCCAGGTGGAAAGTTTTTGTATGTTCTTACTAAACCTAGTTACCAGTGCTTTGAGTTAAAAGATTTAATTCTAGTTTTGTAAGAGATCTCTGCTGTTCTTCCATGAATATTTTAACTTTTCTTTGAGAAATGACAGAGATCAGAAGTGTAAGAAATTGTCTAAGCCTTTCAGTACATTTTAAATGGAGTTAGATTGTGGCATTCTGAGATGACTGGGGTCAGAATATCAGCACTATGTTTTGGGTTTTTTACTTTTCTAGGTAAAACACGTTGAAAAGTCTTATGTTCAGGAATATGCACCATAACAAGAGGATTGATAGTATCATCAGAGTATCTCTTTACAATGAACTACTTGCACATGCTGGTGAAAATGTGTTGTTATCAGAATCTCACAAGCTTTATTAGTTTGCCACCTGTGATACAGGATGTTGAATTTTCAGCTTCACTGAAGCCTGTTATTATCACTTAAGTTAGATAAGTTTAACAAAACATACTGACGAATGTATGTTATAATTTTACACGTTAAATGAAACAAGCCATCTCACTATTTTTGGTAACTTTCAAGGCTGATGAGTAAGAGATCACTAAATTTTATTTTTAAAACTGTCAACAGTTGATATAGAGTTATATTTTGACAGCAAGTATATGTTGGCCACATGTCACATTTGGAGTACCAATTCAGCTGAATAGCATGGGCAAGTGTTAGTGCTGCCCCATCCTTTTTTTTTTTTTTTTTTAATGTGTGTCCAAATATTTATCAGACTTGTGCCTTTTTTTACATGATCTTAATTGTACAAATATAAGTAATGGGTGATAATTTTTATAATAAATTTCACTGTATTATCTGACTTTCTGGCATTGCACTTGGAATTTAAGTGTTATTTCTCAAGTGTTCACCAGCATTTGTTTATATTTCAGTTAGTGTTTGGTTTCAATGCTTTGCAGACAGAAGCATTTCTTTGCATATTAATTTCAGTGAGAAGTTCCCAGGTTTAGTTTGTAAATAAGAAATGTGTTTGCACAAGTAAGAACTTTGGAGAACTGAAAGGTTGTCTAATATAGTGGCCAAATCTCCATGCTTATTTATTGTCAGTATTTCACCATTAAAACTTCTGGGGCTGCTTCTGGTGTGACATGTCTCATGAAATGAGAAATTAAAACCTCTCTTTAAGCTTTGAATATCACAAACTGAGACTCTTGTCACTTTACGTGGGCTTGAAAGCTACTGTCACAGCTAGGCATCTATCTTTTTTTGTTTTTATCTCTGTCACCGTTTATCAGGTGTCAGGGTTAAAAGTTTCTTATTTGCTGTCACTTTCACTGATTTGGGTTAATAAGCCAGGATTTTGTCATCAAGAATAACTGAAAGAAGAAAATACTGGTATAATCTTTTGTTACTATGAATTTATTAGGTGGTCCTTCCCACTCTAAAAATGTTGTGCCCATAATGCCTTTTTTGCTGCAAGGAGTCACAGAATAGCTGTGTTAATGTTTACTAAAAACAAAAAAAACCAAACAAACCAACCCCCAACAAACCCACAAACAAAAAAACCCCACATCAACACGATAAAACCTAACAAAGACTAAACTAAAAGAAGACAGTACATTTAACTGTTCATTAGGTAAAACAAAGCAAACTAATTATTTGTTTTACATCTACAGCAAAATGTAAAATTAAAATAGTTACTAGCACGATAGCAGTCTTCTGTTTTTACAAAGAGAATAGTGCCAATGAGAAACCTACACCAAAGATGACTTGTTCCCACTCTTTAAGTCTTTTGAAACTGTAGATGCTCTTGGTGAGAATTTTTCTGTTCTGATCATATTTCTCTAAGGAAGCGGACTATTGGTTCAAGTCAGTAACTTCTAAATCTATAAGCCTTAAATATGTTAGCCTCTGAATTTCATTGTGCAGGTTCTATCTGACACAGTTTGTGATGGAGGTAGGAGATCTTCAGTAAAACGTTCAGTCTTGACTTAGCGATGGGAATACCTGTCATGGTTTTGGCAGTCTATTCCAATGGTTACTCTTCTTGCTGATTTCAGCTTTGCTGACTGGATTTGAATCCCAGCTGTTTCATATTCTTAATGCCTAGTGAGTAGTTGACCATTGTACTTTTTTTCCTAAAATATTGGAAGAGACTAGATCTGTCCCCAAGCTGGGGCTTCTCTTTCCCCATGTTTTGTTGGCATGTCAGCCCAGGTCTGAACAGCAGTAGCTTAATTACTTGGCTATGTTAGCTTTTTGCCCTTTAAACACAGGAGTAGCATTAATGGATGGGGTTGGCCTGGGATTTTTTGTCAGAACGGGTAAAATTTTTAAGGGCTTCTCTTACTTAAGTGGACTGCTGCTCAGCTCCTTCTCTCTCCTTCCTTTCTCCACCAAATGGGAAATGAGCTGAATTTATTGGATGGAAAAAATGGTTCATGCGTCAGTACAAGAAGCTAACCATTGAGCTCTTTCTTTTCCTCATATGCTTGTAAATTTTCTGATATATATGATAATCTCACTTAGAATGCAACTGTTAATTATTACATGATGGTTAGAATAGCATAAACATCAGTAGAAACGGAAGACCACTTGGCAAATGAAGACAGTGAAGCTGAACTGAACTAAAACAAAGTTCCTCTTCTGAATTAATGTGGAAACAAATTTAGTGTTTGCAATGCAGAGGAAGTTTAGCAAATACCAGACAGAATTCTGAATATCCTTCCATTTTCGACTATTGTTCTCTCTTCTCCTGTCCTCAATCGGAGGACAATGTGAGCAAAAACATTCACATGAGAAAATAAAAGACAAGGAAGATGATCAAGTTCAGATCTCACAAATACGAGCATTCTGGGAAAGATGAGACGGATTGGTAGGTTTGTTTTTCAGAAGTTGAGATTGTATGGGACTTCTGCTGTTTCCTCGTAGCATAACCATGCTACCTATAAATTGAGAAGCAGAATGCAAAATGCTTAATACTAAATACTAGAGGGGTTCTTACTCTCCAAAGTAATTGATTTTATAGTGGTGAGGTCTTGAATACAGGACTGGCGTAGTCAGCAGTAGGTAGCTGAACAGTTAGGCCTAAACGACCCTGGAACCCAGAAGTAGTCTGCTAGTGGCTGGTGGTGTTTGGTGGTCGTACTTATGTGGCCCAAATAAATAAAAATTCTTACTGCCCATGTAAAGCAGTGGCACTTATACCCATTGAAGAAGCTGACTTCTGTTAACTAAGCAGAAACCTGTCTCCTAGAGCCATCAATAGCATGGGATTCAGGTTGCCTGCCTTAATGGAGGCATTTGGCCTCCAGCTGTTTCACCAGGTGAGTTCATTCATCCTGCAACTTGTCCTGTCTGCCAGATCGATGCTGTTGCCATGGTGTCTAACATGGCACTAGATGCCTGCCTTTAGGTAGCTGCATCCCTCCCGTGGTTCATGAAGAGCTCTTAGGTTGTTATAGCCTCATGAAAATAAAATACTTGTGTTAAAATACTGCATACTCCTTAAAGACATAACAATGTGAAGTGTGTGTTTCCTTAGTGACATTTCTCACTTTAGGGAAACACCACCTTTAAATATTTCATCCTGCCTTTAAGTGCATGAACCTGAGGAGTGTCAATGTGATGTGCCCCAAGCAGATGAAGGGTTGCATCTTAAAAGAAGTTTCTGTGAGAAGTTTTACAGAAAAACATCAGCTCAGCAGTCAGATCCCATAAAATGTCAATTATTATTAAGAATAAAACAGACCCCCTCCACCCCACGGTCTTCTGCAACTCAAAGCAATGTAGTAGAACTTTTAAGGATCAGAGCAGGGGGTGACAAGGGAGATCAAAGCTCTGAAATGGCTTCCCTCTGAGGAACAGCTGAATAGCTTGGGGCACTTCATATTGTAGAAGAGATAAATGGTGGGAGGAGAATACCACAGAGACTTTTAAAATCAGAAGTAGCAAAGAGGGAATAAATAGAGAACAGTGTTTCTTTGTATAAGAACTTCTTAAATATAACATTTAAGCAAACCTCAGTTTGGAAATAGTTTGAGGGGTTCTTTCACGAATTTGTCCGGTGAGGGCTATGAAATACTACTTTCAGTAGTCTTCCTGAACCACAGATTGTTGGAAGCTGAGAGAACATTCTGGAGAGGTGTCACTGCATGCTTCCCTCCTTTTGTGCACTTTCCTAGGTCTGTGCCTGAGACGGGCTGCTCAGCTAGGTGCATCTTTGCTCTGGCCTCATGGTCATTCTTCATGTCTGTGAAGCACAGTTAACTGCACATGAAAGAACTCCGAAGGAAATAGGATTCTTTCGTGTGCTTCCCACAGTGACCTCGTGGGCAGAAAACAATGACAGACACTATAAAATTCAGTTTCTTATACATTGAGATAGTTTCATAAAGCGCAGCCTTCATTTGTATTCTCTTTGCACTCAAGCAGAGTCGTTTCTAACAGTTTTTACAAGAGAGAATGCTCAGACAATTAATCTTACAACTTGAAAAAATAGGGTTTGCCTTAATTTTTTTTTCCTCAAGCTTACCCATTCCCACATTATTCCAGTGGTTCTGTTAAGTTCTTAGATGGAAAATTTCCTTTAATTCTAGCCACTTGAATTTTCAGAGGGTCATCTTTTTTCATTTCTTACTAATGATAAATTTTGATCACTTCATAGGTGCTTAGCAAACTGCTGTAGTGATGCATAAGATACATAAGAACTACTGGAGTAGTTCTGTTTTGTCTTTCAGGCACAACTGGTGCTTGGTTAGAAAAAAACGAAAAAAACTTTTTTTTTTCTGTTTTCCAGTATTTGCTGGTAGTTGCAAAGGTTTAGTGGTTAGGTGATAAGTTTCTTTTTCATTTATTTCAAATACTTGATGTGTGGAATAGATTTCGTAATTGTAATTCATGCATCTGAAATTTCACTACAAGGAGAAATAATGTGATGAGTAGTGAGTAATTAAAGTATTCCCATTTATTACAGTATGTGGAGTTTTAGGAAATGGCATTAAGCAGATAAGCACAAACTTAATTGTTTAGTTTGGGTTTGATTTGTTGTTTTGGTGTTTGTTTGGTGGTTGTTTTTTTGTGGTTTTTTTTTTTTAATGTCCTATTTGGCTAGGGAGATTGTATTTAATGTTTCTATTAAATGACTTCCAGAACTGTTCGACAGATGGCACAGGAGCAATTCTTTTTAATGGCTACCAGGTGCTGCATGGGACAGAGACCTCTCCTTTTCTTCATTACACTGCTGTTTACTGTTCTAGGGGTAAGTTTTTAGAGGTAAAGGCTTCAGTACACTGTGAATTTCTGTAAAAAGTAATAAGACAAAATATCTACAAGAAAAGGCAAATTGTTATTAACAAGTCACTAAAATATAGATTCCTTTTGACCTATAGGCAAGCAGCACAGTTGATTTCAGTTTGAGTTTGATGAGGGGAAAAGGGACTTTTTATCATTTTCTGATAAGAACATGAACAATAAGCTTTAATATATGCATTTGATCTTCAGTGAATGCTAACCTTCAAATAAAAATCATTAGCAGATTAGATAGATGCCTACAGTTACTGCCTTACTTTACTGGGCCTACCAGGTCTTTTCAGTTCTGTGTCCTCATGGCTTTCTTGAACATTTGATCCCTTCACTGTTTTTTTCCCATTCAGGTACAGAAATCGCTACTAAAATAGTCCAGAAGTTATTCGTTAACAGCTAAATACAATTGTAAACTTCTAAATGGTTAAAAATAATCTTATGCTGCTTTTCTTTCATATTTACTGCCAGTTTTAGGGAAAATTTTTTAGTGTTGCACTGTAAGTAGAACCATGTATGAATTATATGTCATTTGTCTTTGGTTCACATAGAGTACTGCGAGAGAGCGAGCTAAGCATTCTGGAGACTACTTCACTCTCTTAAGACATCTTCTTAACTATGCTTACAACAGTAATATTAATGTACCCAATGCTGAAGTTCTTCTCAATAATGAAATTGACTGGCTTAAGAGGATTAGGGTAAGTTTTAGGATCAGTTTATTTATGATAATCACTTTTTGCTGCTTTGTTGTAAAGTACAGTTTTAAGCTTGAAAATGTGTATTATTTAGAGTATCCTAACTTTCTCTTAAATGGCAGGATGAAGTAAAAAGAACAGGGGAAACAGGTGTTGAAGAAACTATCTTAGAGGGTCACCTTGGAGTAACAAAAGAGTTGTTAGCATTCCAGACACCTGAGAAGAAATACCATATTGGTTGTGAAAAAGGAGGTGCTAATCTCATTAAAGTAAGTTCAAGTGTTTTGACCTATGGAGTTTTTCAATTTTTTTTTTTTTTTTTTTTTACTATAAATAGGTAAAAAGATGCTTTGCATCTTGTGGTCTGTAACAATAAAATGTCCCAATTTAACTGTTTGACAAGGGTTTCTAATTGGAGTTTAATGTTTTCTTTAAAAATATTGTTTAAAAAAAATTTACACATTTCATTTATAAGACTATTTAACATACTCATTGTTTGGAACCACTGTGTATGGAGTTGCTGTGACCTAGTGAGCTGTTATTCCAAGTCTTGGCAAACATCACACAAGGATAGCGAGCTAAATACAGTCCTGTACAGGACTGCTTTCTTTTATTACCCCGTATTGTCTTTTCTCCACATGTTCTTAATTAGTGCCATTAATGTTTATGGCAGGTTTGAACAAAAACATGACATTTGAGCATCTCTTTAATCAAACATGTTTACTTTGTACCTCTGATGCTATATAGCAGCAATGTTGTTTGTTCAGCACTAATTGAAAAAGAGCTTTGTAGATAATAGCGGTAT
Source organism: Podiceps cristatus (assembly GCA_000699545.1). NCBI lineage: Eukaryota > Metazoa > Chordata > Aves > Podicipediformes > Podicipedidae > Podiceps > Podiceps cristatus. Next base: position 38,768 of record KL264397.1, on the reverse strand, counting down.
GACAAAAGAAAATTTTTACCAATCAATAATAATACAGATTTATTTTTAACTTGCAGTGGGAGGGTGAGTTTGCAAGGAGCCACTTGGGATGGAGTGACTCTGTTCTAAATTTAAAAGCTCATTATGGTGTTGGTTGGTCTCAATTTTAACTCCTGTTTTTTCTAAGTACTCCTCTGGTTCTCAGTCATTCATTTATATAACAACGCTTACTCTGTTATAAAATAGTGTGCATTTCTGTGGTCACAGGTGATTTATTTTCTTTTGGTTTGGTTTTGTTTTTTGTTTTTTGTTTGTTTTTTTCCAGGAATTGATAGATGATTTCATCTTTCCAGCATCCAATGTTTATCTACAATACATGAGAAATGGAGAATTGCCTGCTGAGCAGGCCATACCAGTCTGTAGTTCACCAGCTACTATTAATGCTGGCTTTGAGCTACTAGTTGCACTTGCAGTTGGATGTGTCCGAAATCTCAAACAGATAGTAGACACCTTGACGGAAATGTATTACATAGGTACAGCAATCACTAGTATGTAATATTTTTAATTATCTATTTTCTACTTTTTAATGTATATTCTATGTATAGGTTTTGTTTATATTGTCAACTGAACTAGATGCAGGGTTTTTTATTTTGTGGTTTGTATGTGGCTGGTTTTAATGTTGCAAAATCAGGCTGTCAAAATTTAGAAAAGTTTGTTAGTGTGGCCTTTATTTGTTCTTCTTTACGCAAGTAAATGACCTGACTTATATTATATGGTTGCATCCAAATTCCAGCCCCAATCACTTATACAGTCTGACCCTTCCTACTCCGGTCTCTGGCTACTCTACTTTGTCCATACCAGCTCCCAGGAACCTGATTCAGTCTGTATCTTCTACTTTTCTCTCATTGTTTCAGGCTCTGCTTAACCAATCCCAGAACCTCATCAGGTACCTTTAGCTTAGTTTTAGTGCCAGTCTCTTGGTTGCTCACCTAGTTTGTCATCATTGTCCGCACACAGACACAGGTCTGCTGTCCTGTTTCCCTTCTTAGTTCTGTACGCATTCTCTGCTTGTCATAGCCTTTTCTCACAGCTCTGCACTTAAAGAACTTTCTCCTTCTCACTGGAGAAAGATTATAGGAATTGCTGTATTTTAAAAAACTTACATATGTGTTTCAAAAGCCAATAGTCAAATGAAACTTTGGCTAATTTTCACAAGGATGGCAGAAGGCGCGTACTTAACATAGATTCTGTTATCAATAAAAGGCATGTAAGACATCTTTAAAAATGAACAGGCAGGAGCATATTTTCTGCAGCCCTAATTGGGGTGACTAAAACATTTCAGCTGTAATATTAACCACCAAAGTCAAGCTGATATGGGAAGAAAGGCTGAGAGTTGGGGTTGTTCAGCCTGGGGAAGAATAGGCTCTGGGGAGACCTTATTGCAGCCTTTCAATATATAAAGGGGGCTTATAAGAAAAATGAAGAGGGACTTTTTAGCAGGACCTGTAGTGGCAGGACAAGGGACAACAATTTTAAACTGAAAGAGGATAGATTTAAATTGAACATAAAGAAGAAATTCTTTATGCTAAGGCTGGTGAGGCACCAGAACTGATTACTCAGAGAAGCTGTGGATGCCCCGTTGTTGGAATTGTTCAAGGGCAGGTTGGATGAGCCTTTGAGCAACCTGGTCTAGTGAAAGATACCCCTGCCTGTGGCAGGGGGGTTGGACTTAGATAATCTTTAAAGGTCCCTTCCAACTCAAACCATTCTGTGATTTAACAGAATATTTAAACTTGTATAGTTTAGCAAAACTGCAAGTAACTAGAAATAGTATCCCATGGTGAGCATTGCCCACTGTCTCTCAGAATGACAGTGCTACTTGCCCAGTTGATATCAGTGACTCATTTGAATTAGTTTTTCAATCTCTTCCTGTTTCCCTCTCAAATGAACAGGGCAGCTTTGTGCTTTCCCCCACCTCATCGGTTTTTCTTCACTCTTTTCTATTGGGAAGTAGTGTATTTCTTACACCTCACAATAAGAAGGATTTTATGGCTTTCCCTTCTACTCAAATGTTTGATGAGCATGATAAAACAGCAGACATGGTACATTAGACAGAAGAGAGAACACATGTATGAACCGTGCATGCTGTGTGTTTCATACACCAAATAAAGCTTGCTTGTAAACATGCATGCTCTCTTTCTTTTACATCAGAATTTTTTCTGTTAAAAAACACAGAATGACAGTTTTCAGAGGGAACCTGTGATTGTAAATGTACTCTGAAGATAATGTGAGAGGTCTGAGGGAGGAAAAAAAAATCTATCACAAGTCATATAGATAGCGTTATCTAAAATTGTTTCCCATCCTGCCAAGGAAAAGTGAAGCATAAGTGAAATAGTGTAATTTTAAAAGGATTATACATTTGTGAAAGGCTTATAAATTGGTTATATATTCTAGATTCGTTCAACTGAATTCTTTGGCTAAGATATTTGTAGGTATTGAGGGAAGACTTCTGTTTGATCTATAAATAGACTGAAATTTTGTCTGGCCACCTCTTTAGTTATGCAATACAAGAAAACAGTGTAATGTTAAGATAGAATGATCGTTCATCAAAGATGTGTTAATTTTAGCAATTAAGTTTTGTGGTGGAACATTTGTTTTATTAAACTGCAGTGATACAAACTAATACCTATTTTAAGCAACTGCCCTTTGTACTGCATCAATGGTCTGATTTTTTTTTTTTTTTTTTTTTGGTAACGAAATAGTTTCCTGATCACATTCTGCTATTTTCTTTTAGCTTGTGAAGCGCTTACAGAATGGGAATATCTACCACCTGTTGGGCCTCGACCACCAAAGGGATTCGTAGGACTAAAAAATGCTGGTGCTACTTGTTACATGAATTCTGTCATTCAGCAGCTGTACATGATTCCAGCTATAAGGAATGGGATTCTTGCAATTGAAGGCACGGGCAGTGATGTAGATGATGACATGTCTGGGGATGAAAAGCAAGACAATGAGGTAAATTTAATTACATAGAACTCGCTTATCTTTAAAGTAGAATTATTTTTATGAATGGGTTATAACAGATTTAAGTTACTAATCACTTTGTTTTCCACTGCTAGTAGTGGGGACAATAGCATAATATTTCTTACTTGAATAAGCTTGCTGCCTGCCAGAGAGGCAGTTCAAAAAATCCCAAGGAGCAAGGTTTGCTGACTTCCTCCTCATGGATTTGTACTTGAAAACACCATACACCGCTTCTGCCACTAGAATTCTGTTAATGCGTACAAAGATACTATTTGTTTCTTGAGATGAGAATATGAAACACCTTAGATTGTTAAATTAAACGAGGGATACAACTAGGTATGAGACAGCTACATATCAAAGTTAATGGCGCATTTTTTTTTTCTGCTTTTCAGAGCAATGTTGACCCACGAGATGATGTGTTTGGTTATCCCCATCAGTATGAAGACAAACCAGCGCTGAGTAAAACAGAAGATAGAAAAGAGTACAATATTGGAGTTCTGAGGCATCTCCAAGTAATTTTTGGTCATTTAGCAGCTTCCAGGCTACAGTACTATGTACCAAGAGGGTTTTGGAAACAGTTCAGGTAAATAAAAAATTTAGTATTGATGTCTGTTCACTGGACCATTGAAATGCAACAAAAGTAATTGTAGTAGAAGAAATTATAGTGATGTTAAATGTAAATTAGCAGAATTTGTACAGCATTATATGTTATCCTACCTCTTCACTATTTTGTAGAATCTGTTAATAAACCAAAAAATTTTCAGAAAGATGATTATTTTGAATTCTAGCAGTTCTTGACCTTGATATTGAGACCTTGAATTAAGTATGAAGTTATACACAAAAGCTTCGTTTTATTTACAAGTGTTGTGTCAGGGACAGAGTAACAGTTGGTGTACTGCCATCACAAACCAATACGTAGTTTTGGCCAGTAAGAAGGGGGAATTAATAGCTTGAATATTAATTTGTTTGTTTAGAAAATAAATTGTTGGAGAAAAAAACCAAAAAAATATTTGACAAGAATGTGCTTTTGTTTTCAGACTTTGGGGTGAACCTGTAAATCTACGTGAACAACATGATGCTTTAGAATTTTTTAATTCCTTGGTGGACAGTTTAGATGAAGCTTTAAAAGCTTTAGGTCATCCAGCAATGTTAAGTAAAGTTTTAGGAGGGTCCTTTGCTGATCAGAAGATTTGTCAGGGATGCCCACATCGGTAAGTGTTTAAGATTCTCCTTTCTTACAGAAAAACATCCTGTGTTTTGTATCCTTATAAAAGCGACTAAGGAGTCAAGAGTGGGGGGTGTGTGGGGTGTGGTGGTTGTTTTGTTTTGTTTTTTAAAGCTAAATAGAACTCGCTACCTTGTTTTTTCTACAGCCTTAACATTAATTTGTCTTCAAGTGCCTTGAAATACTTGAATATTATTTCTTCTACTCAGTGGATTGTATGTGAAGCATTGTGTATTGATCGGGGAGGAAAAGATACAGCTTTTTCATGTTAGAAGTGAAAACAACTTAGGGACCAAATGCAATATATGAAATATATGAAATTTTAAGACATGGCCAACAGCTGTTGCTCCCTTCTGTCTTCCACAGTGTGTGGTAGAGCTGACTCAAGTATGAATTTTTAATTCCAATGAGTAAAACTCCATTCACACTCCCTGTCTAAACTGTAATTAAGGAGAATGATGTAGAAAATTTATCATCTTAAGATTTCTGCTGTATTTTTAATTAACTTCAGACACGAATACTAAAATCAAGCTTCATATAAAGTATGTTAAAAAAAACCCATACCAAATCAGACTTTAAGTCTGTAGCCTGCTGTCTTGATCAATGACAGATGCTTAGTGAAAGAATAGAACTAGAGAAGTACATCTGTACTTCTCTAGACTTTTTCTCCAGTAGCTCTTTTGAGGTGGGTGGTTAGAACTGTGCGCAGGACTCAAGATGGCCTAATGATGGACCGGTTATTTTTCAACAGTTGGCTTTTTAATTACTTTGTTAGGTTTTGTATCGCTAACTTCTTACTGTTCACTACATATTTCATATTATGTGTGATTCTTTTATGATACACATCTCTCTGCACATTACCATTGCAAATTCTCTTTATTGTTAAAGTTGATCATTTAGTGTTATCCTTCAAGTAGCAATTAAAGTACAGGAAAAAACACTGATTCAAACTGACTTTATTGTGGTAATCTTTCAACTTCAGTTGAGCTCATGTGTGAATTAGAAGAATTATAAGTGGAACATCTTTAAGTTTCATGGGTTAAAATGTGTGACCAGAAGTAAGTTGAAATATTGCAAGATAAAATGAAAGCACTGATTTTATTTTATGTGCAATGGGTAATTAAATGGAAGATACAGATGTGAAGCAACGTGAGTTACCATTCATTCCTGATATTATGTGCTAGCCTGAAGTATTACCTGTCTTTTTGGAACTCTACTGGATTTGCATAATTGTACTTCTTAATAAAAATGTTACCCTGATTGTAGTTTAGAGAGGAGAAAACTGATAAACTAAACTATTGGATTGGGGTATGACAGATTAACAGCCTTTCTAAATTTGTAAGTTATTTAATAGCTATTTAATACATCAGTGAATATTACTGTTTGGGTTGAAGTGTTTCTAGATATTAATTTATTCACTCTTATAAAACCCTTTGTATGCTTGATTGCATTTCAGAGAAAAAAGCCCTACAGGGTTGTGTTGGACTAGATGCAACTATTGTTGGGTTTGTTTTTTAAAAATCTGTTTTGACCTGTTGTCTTTAGATATGATACCATATTTGTGTTTATCAGTCTTAATTCCTCACAGTAAAGTTCAGCAATGGAAAAAGTACTGTAGTTTGCTATCTGTGCTTCTCTACTAGCTTAAGTTAGCCAAGAGTCCATCAAGCTACTTCAGCTGCTTTAAAAACAAGAAGTGTTGAAAGATCTTTTCATGATCTTTTCAATGAACTTGACATACAAGTCGTTTCTATGATCTTAATGAAATAACTATAGTTAGTGCAGATCGGAAAACCCAGTTTGCATGTACTGCAATATAATCATATGAAGACTTCAATAAGAAAGAGTTCAGTGCAGGTCAGTGCAAGTTAAGCAGTTTCTACTCCTTAACTACTTTTGCCAGAAGTTGATATCAAATGCTTATTGCAGTAAGCTCCTCTGTAGCATGTGTAAAACACAGAAGTCAAACAGTTTGTACTTTTCTCTTAAGTCTGTCTGTTCATTGGTAGGTATGAATGCGAGGAATCCTTCACAACTCTGAATGTAGATATAAGAAATCACCAAAATCTTCTTGATTCTTTGGAACAGTACGTCAAAGGAGATTTATTGGAAGGTGCGAATGCATATCATTGTGAAAAATGCAACAAAAAGGTAATGATTCCTTATATATTAAATTTGTGTACAACTGTGGTGTTACAGCTGTACTAAGTTCAGTCTTAGTTCATGTTTAGGGGGAAAAAAGTTACCTTTTAATTACTGAATTTGGTTGTTGGTAAGAGTATATGAATGGAAATTTATGAGCTGGTAACTGTTCATGTCCTTTTTTAGGTTGACACAGTGAAACGCTTGTTGATTAAGAAGTTGCCTCCAGTTCTTGCAATCCAGTTGAAACGATTTGATTATGACTGGGAAAGGGAATGTGCAATCAAGTTCAATGACTATTTTGAATTTCCACGAGAGCTGGACATGGAGCCTTACACAGTGGCAGGTGTAGCTAAATTGGAAGGAGATGATGTAAATCCTGAAAATCAGATAATACAAAACGAACAGTCAGAAAATGAACACTCTGGGAGCACGAAATACAGGCTTGTTGGTGTACTTGTACACAGTGGCCAGGCCAGTGGTGGACATTACTACTCTTACATTATCCAGAGGAATGGTGGAGATGGTGAGAAAAATCGGTGGTATAAATTTGATGATGGAGATGTGACAGAGTGTAAAATGGATGATGATGAAGAAATGAAAAACCAGTGTTTTGGTGGAGAATACATGGGAGAAGTATTTGATCATATGATGAAGCGTATGTCCTACAGACGCCAGAAGAGGTGGTGGAATGCTTATATTCTTTTTTATGAACGTATGGACACAATAGACAAAGACAATGAACTAATAAAATATATTTCAGAACTCGCTATCACCACTAAACCCCATCAGATTAAAATGCCATCAGCCATTGAGCGAAGTGTACGGAAGCAGAATGTGCAGTTCATGCATAATCGTATGCAGTACAGCCTAGAGTATTTCCAGTTCATAAAGAAGTTGCTCACTTGCAATAGTGTCTACCTAAATCCTCCTCCAGGTTAGTATGTTAGTGCAGTAATTATGCTTTAATTTCTTGCAAGAAGAATTTTGATTTGTGGTGTTGAGAATTTGTCTAGCCAGTGAAAATTCTGTGCATTCTGCTTTGAATACTCGGTCTTTCTGGACTTGTGCAGTAAAACATCTGTTGTTGAGTTGTTCATCAGTGATAACATGGCAGAATATTTAGCAAAAAATAACTTGATAAATCAAGTCGTGTTACAATACTTAAGTTTGTGGACTGCTCTGCTGAAGACAGTTCTGAAAGGTGAGATGCTGAATTTCTAAAAATCAGACATACGTTAGCCTCAGGGTTCTTGTTACCGTCTTAAAGCTTACATTTTCAAATGACACATTACAGAAGCTAGAGGCTGTTTTAATCAAGTTTCCTGTTAAAATTGGAACACAATGTCAGACAAAATAGTAATCTAGAATCAGTTACATTATTAAAAGTGAATTGCTTTTACTTTGTCTACATGTGAGTATTCTGATTTTTCTTTAGGACAAGATCATCTGTTGCCTGAAGCAGAAGAAATAACTATGATTAGTATTCAGCTTGCTGCTAGATTTCTCTTCACCACAGGATTTCATACAAAGAAAATAGTCCGTGGCCCTGCTAGTGATTGGTATCTTGTCTTTTAAAAACATTTACAGTTTTGAAAGTTCGAGATCTAAAAGATCCCAATTATATATATAAGACAATACAAGGCGGTGTTAGTGGTCTGTCCCATTTTCACCCCTTCACCAAATACATGGTCAAGGTGCCCATGACAGGGGGGGGAACATTGAACAGAAAATAGCGGGAAGAAACTAAACCTTAAAATAACCTGCTGAGCTGAACAGCTTCAAAATTCATTTTCAAACAGAGCTTAAATCTACCTTTAGTCTGTCTTCTTAAAAGAATGAAGGAATCTATTGCTAGCGTAAAACTAATAAGTTTTATATTCTGACTTTAGTTCAGAATGGTTTGTTCATAGTTTGAGTAGTTTTCAACAAAGCTCTTTTCAATCCATTTTTGCAGCTTATATTTATATTCTGTTTCTAAAACATGTATACAATCTTGTAGAGTCTGTTAGCAGAGTGCTTTATGTACATTGCTATGGGACCTGTAATTCCAATCTGTAGTATAACAAACTACAATCTTACTCATAGCACCACAGCATTTTAGTCTTCAAGCTATGTTACTCTGTTTTGGGGAGAGGACTGTGGGTTCCTACTGGTAGAACTAGAGACAAAATGTATTATTCGTGATGACCAGTAGTTTACCAGCTACTACTAAGTACTTGTGTAATACATGGCAAATAAGTACCTCAAGTTTTTCTACAGTAGCAGATTTCAGAGTAGCTTACTCGTGTTATTTTAAGAGATCAGGAGTTCAAATATTGCTGCAGGAAAGAGGACAGTCACACAAGAACCTCTCTTGAATGGAGTAAAATACCTTTGGAGTTTTGGGGATTTTTTAGATCTGTAAATGAGAATATAAATTCCTGATAGGTTACATATTTAGTTACCTGCCTTATGCACAGCTCATAAAATCCACCTCACGTATTCTTCACTGCTTGCCCTCTCCCCCTGTTCCAATACAGAGGGAATGATGGCTGCTAATTTAGGACCTGTGTTGAGTAGTAGTTTGGGAGATAGGGGATGTAATCCTGTCCTAGTTCTTACGGATCATAGAAATAAAATGCTACAGGTAAACGTTAGGGGTTTTTAATTGAAGTATCTTTTTGATTTGTGATTGCTAGTAACAGAGTATCACTATAGGAACGACAATCTATCTGATAGTAAGCATTTTGTGAGCAAAAATGCTCACATCACATTTAACGTGTATTTTCTTCAAATTCTGCAAAAGAATATGTCTGCCAAAATTCGTTAATGTCTGCATTTGGTCATAATCTCTCAGTTGTGTCATCTTCTATTTCAGGTATGATGCATTATGCATCCTTCTTCGTCACAGCAAGAATGTACGCTTTTGGTTTGCACACAACGTCCTTTTTAATGTTTCAAACCGCTTCTCTGAGTATCTTTTGGAATGCCCTAGCGCTGAAGTGAGGGGTGCATTTGCAAAACTTATAGTATTTATTGCACATTTTTCATTGCAAGACGGACCATGTCCTTCACCTTTTGCCTCTCCTGGACCTTCCAGTCAGGTATTTAATTTTCTAACAAAAAACATTTGAAACTTACTTCTTCATTATAAGCATTTAATGTAGTAAATTCTGGAGTAGATGCATCAGTGTTGACAGGAAAGCTGTACAGTCCATTTTGCACTACATACATAATGTTAACTTGACCAGTTTCTGTGAGAGTTGCTGCCAAGAGGCGTTCAGTTTTCCCCTCATTTGTAAATCTCTGTGAAGACTAAGTAGTGAGAACTTGAGTTGCAAGTATGCAATCTGCAAAATCAAAGTAGTGGTTTATAATGGTGTGATGTGTAGGGGAGTGAACCCTTGTTTTTCATTTAGAATAACAAAAACAAAAAACCCTCAAAAAAACCAAAACCAACCAACCAACCAAAAACCCTGAACTCACGAAAACATGCAAGAGTTCACTAAATTTTCTTCACGTATATCTTGCAACATTGAAATTGTCCAAAACAGTAACTTTACATAGGAGTAGACAGCGAATTGTCTACTTTTATAGACCTAGAACTGACAAACCAAAAAAAAGATAAAATCTTAATGAAATACTTTTCATAACAATGTTTTTATTTGGACCGTATTAAAATTTAAAAGATCAACCTTTTTGAGCGTTTGCTTTGTCATGTTTTTAATGTCTACAGTAAGACACTTTCCTCCTCAGAATGTTTTCATTACTGTATCCAGCAAAAGAATTTGTGTTAAGTTAAAGCTACATATACTTTAACAGTGTTCTGTTGCATGAGGTATTTGAGGTACACCTGTAGAGGTGTTTTGGTTGTCTGGGTCTGTGAAGTTCACAGTGGAACTGCATGTGCTTTTCTGAATATTTAGCTGCTATTGGAGAAAAAGCTTCTATACTTGCATAATTTCTAGGACTTATGTGGTATTTAGTGATGGGAGTCTTATTCTCTGTATGTTGTTCTGTGAGATATAGAAGACTAACCAGCTGCTAGTATTTTGGAGCTTATATAAATCCCATACCTTTTAACCAGTTCTAATTTCTGCCATAGTAAAAAGTACAACCTAAATAAAGATTTGATAAGTTCAGCCACTAATATTAAAACTTTTTTTTTATAGGCTTATGATAACTTAAGTTTAAGCGATCACTTACTGAGAGCGGTACTAAATCTTCTAAGAAGGGAAGTATCTGAACATGGGCGCCATTTGCAGCAGTATTTCAATTTGTTTGTGATGTATGCCAATCTAGGTAAGCAAATTGCACACACTTTTACTGGCGACACTGTAATAAACTGGTTTTTTATTCATGAACCAGTTACATGGGTAACAGCAGGAGAATCCAGTTTTTCAGCCTGAAGCAGATTGTTATCATTAAATGCAGTATAAATGCTTTCTAGAGCATCGTTGTCCCTCTGGTTTGGAATTTGAGGCTTTAGTCTTTCGGCCGTCCTTGAACGATTAACACAAGAAGCTTGCAGCAATAAGTGCGTGTTACTCTGAGAAGGTGTCAGGGTGAGAAAATGGCAAGAGAGATGATGCTTTGTTCAGGGCTTCTTTTGCAGGGAGGTCATGAGACCCAAGAAGCCTGTTGCACTGCCAACTGGTGTAAGCCTGAAGAAGTTGAAGAAGATAAAAGTTCAAGAAGAGATATGCATGATTCTCCTTTACAGAAACTTCAGTACAAATGGTCATGCTTTGTCTATACATTGCAACTGTGCCATTTCAATATTAATTTCTTTAGTTCACCTTTGAAGTTCACAGCTATGAATGCAAAACACTGCATTTGTCTTCCCTTTAAATACTCTTCGGGAGGCTGAGGAAACAGCTCAGTCTGTATATATTCTTAGGTATCATTGCTTGTTAGAATGCTTTCACCATAGATACCGTATGAGGTAAAAGAATGCAAGAATCAGGAAATTCCACTATAAATTTATCAGGTATTGTAGATCCTCCAAGATAAACAGGCAGGAAAAGCCAATGTTTTTTGCAATATAGAGAAGCCTAAGTAAAGTTGTCCCAGGCTTGAGACAGTGATTCTTTTCATGAAGACTAGAGTCCTAAATTTTCTGATGAAAGGTTAGAGATGGAGTATGATCACAAGTGAATTTTTTATTTTTAACACCTTCGAATGCAAGACTAGTAGGACTACCTGTATTTGCAGGTGCTACAATTGAGACCCATTATACACATACTATAATATAACTGAGATGAGATGATGATCAGTTTTGTGAAATATTGGCTGTGACACTTACAGCATCACCCATTTTTCTTCAGGTTCTTAACTGTATCCAGCGTTATGAAAATAGAAATAAGTATAAATTTAGAAGTATACAAAAACTTGTATTAAATTTTGGATTATGTAGGTTCTTTGCATAGAAAGTCACTAGCCTAAATGCTAAGAATAGAATAGAATAATACTAATAATATCTGAAGTAACTATTCAAAATAAAAATCGTTTTTGCAGTTAAACTGAGATCAGTCCTTTTCACATTCAAATGAACAGTGTAGTCATGCTTTCTCTTAGCATTATCATCATGCTGCAGATCAATTGACAATTGATTGAATAAACTGTTTCTCAGGTGGGTTAATTTCATTGCTGCTTTATATACTTGCCCTGAGGAAGAGCAATTAAGAGTAATAAAATGCAAGTCAAATGAATAAAGGATTGTTTTTGAACTCTTGGGTTGATGAGGGTAGTCACAGGTTCATATCTATTGTCACAGAGATCTACATTCTTAGTTTCCCCAGTTACTAGAATCTTCTGTTGGGGGCTCATTTTTCTTTCACATGTGGTAGCCTAAGTGACAAAGCATCTTCCTCTACGGCAAGTTCTAAACAAGATACGATATTCTTCCATAGTGGAAGAATACTCTCTCCCTTTTACTCTCATACAAGATCTTTTCATCCTTTTACGTAAAGTAGTATGAAGCTAGGAGATCCAGTTCCCTTGGAAACTTTACAAAATGCCCGTAAGAGTGAGCAGCTCAGCCATTGCTGGTTATCAGCTCATGCAGGCAAGTTATAAATGTGAGTTTCTGTTAGGTTCCCTTGTGACTACAGTGTTAAGCAGGTATGTTGGTCCAAATGCAGTTATTTCAGTATTTCTACATAGAACTGCACACACAGAGTTTTGGAAGCTCTTTAAAATTGTCTGTTCACACGAAAGGAATTTAATTTCCTATCTGCAAAATTAGTTTAAGCAATTGTGTTAATTTGGGTTCACTTATAATGTATGTTGTTTTTATATACTTTGCCTACCGAAGTATTCTCTCTCGGGCAGAGTTCTGTCATGACCCCCAGAGTGGGCTTGATGTCATTACAGAGAAGAGAGATGCCTTTTTCTGCTCTAACTAGTCTTTTCTTCTTCACTCGCTTTTCATCGTCAGTCAGTGCAGTTGAAGTCTCTAACTAGGAGAGCACTCAGAAGGCAGATGGCAAAGCATAACTAAATTTTGTTTCTGGGTCTGATCATTACCACAGTCTACCCCGCAAAGTTAAACATGAAAATATTAAGCAGTTGTGCTTGTCTTACTACTGTTAACTGAAGGCTCTGTACAGATCGAGTGTTCATTCAGCAAAAGCCACGATACATCACTTCTGCACTGTGCCAAGTTCTGTGAAAAAGATTAAATTGTCTGACATTTTGAGAAATAAAATAATACATTGTTCACATCAAAGCACGAGATCAGCTCTATAAAGGATCTAGCGACAAAACATCAAAAAGATACTATAAAAGAGCTCTAATAAGGTGCTGTCTGGATTCCTCCTTATCAGAAAGATGGTAGGTAAGGTCCAGCTGTATTTCAGAATAAGAAAAAACTTGGAAATGTATGAAAAATCATTATTTTTAACCAAATTGAGAAACAGAATACAAGATCGGAAGGGACATACCAAATTTACTGTTAAGTACTCGTGTAATGTGTACAGGGTATTCTTGCAATGAAACTAGCTGTATGTTTGGACTTTTTGGTTGGTTTTGGAGGTTTTCTCGTTTTATGTTTCTTTCTTAAATTGGTTTTGTCGCTCTTACTTACACTTACTGCACAGTATGGCACAGTTGGAAATGTCTTAAATTTGTAATTGGTGCATTTATGACATGATGGAAGAATAATGAAATATACTATGGGGGGTGCTCATCGTATCCCAGGCGTCACAATAAAAAGATTAATTCTTTGTCCAAAAGACTTCTGAGGCTTTTCTAATAACACAGATGCTAGTTACTTGAGTGCTAATGAGCACTGTTAAGAAATACTTAGTCATTTACAACTCTCCTTCAAGTCTGATTTTTCAGCTGAACGTAATTTTCTTGTGCATCTTTACTGATTTGATTATTTTTTCCCCAGAAAGCACAAATGATTATAATAAAACACAACACCAAAAAGTTACAAATCACGTGAACAGTAGTTTGGTTTTTTGATAACAATATTGGTAGTACCAGAAAAAAGATGTTTTTTTTCCCCTCCCTCCTATAAAGGTGTAGCAGAGAAGACACAACTTCTGAAACTAAATGTTCCTGCAACCTTCATGCTTGTGGCTCTGGATGAAGGTCCAGGTCCTCCAATTAAATACCAGTATGCTGAACTGGGGAAACTATACACTGTTGTGTCACAACTGATACGTTGTTGCAATGTGTCATCGCGGATGCAGTCTTCTATCAATGGTATAGTGAATTTTAAGTTTTCCTTAGATTGAATATATCAGTAAATGTCTCTTTATTTAGCTATTATGTGTAAACTGGATTAGCTGGAAAAACATTTGCCTTTTATGTTTAGCAACTCCTTTTGTTTAAAGACAGAAGTTTCTGTCATAAGCAAAACTGATTTGCTATTCCAACATGCTAAAAAGCATAAGACAGAAATCTGTTCAGTGTTTTAATGCTTCGTGGAAAACAACTGATAGCAAAGCAATAGTTTGTTGATTACAAAATAATAATGATTTTAGTATAGTTCAAACTCATTGTAAAGAGTTGCATAAAGATCTTTTGATTCTAAGTAGGCAATAAAAATAATAGATTACTTTCACGTTTCCAGTACAAAAATGATCTGTACAGGGAAAACACTACAGCAGGCTCTGAAATAGCCAATACTGCTTATTGGGAAAGAGATCTTGCACTGTTGTGGATAGCTCTTGAAAACAATTTGGTCCTTGTTGGCAGGCAAGAAGACAAACAGAAGTCAGCACTTTAATTTATAAAGGATAAAGAATCAGCCAGAAATTGGTCAACCACAGTATAAATCATGAATATCTCCAGTAGTTGAATAGAGTGCAGTTATTTTTGAGAAATTGTGACAGAATACTGGGCTACGTGGACTTTATAGCCTGTGTATGTACACGTTCTATTAAGCATATTTTAGAAAACCTAATTAGGTATCTGTAGAGAAGCTATTTAATGGCAAACTCATTACAACTTGATGTGTCAGGCTATAAAGTCAATAGGCTAGAATGTGCTATAGTAAGATTAATGAACTGAAAATTTTACTGTGCTATAATAAGCTTCAGAGCCATTTTGCAATTTTGATTGTTTTGTTTCCAGTGCATTATTTGAGGTTTACAGTGAAAAGATATTCTACCTATGAAAAATATTTGTATATTCACTGTATTCATAATGTTGTACAAAAAAAAATTAGTTTGTATGAACATTACTCTGATTGCTAATTATGATTACTATTTGCAGGTAAAATTATTTTTTGCTTCAGCATATTAAGCTAGAAAAGTTCTCCCTTGGACTTCTGGGCATCTTCAAACAGTAACTAAAAACACTGTTAAATTTAGAAACATCACGGAGCAAATCAACAGTCTTTCATTACACAAAAATGAAGCTTACTAAATAAGATATGTTAATTTTTATTCTTTCAAGAATATATTACTTCTCTCTACACTGTAGAGATTATCTGACAGATACTTCTCTGGACCCTTTCCCATTGTGTAGTGAAGAATATAGACCTTGGGCTGTGTTACGCAAGCAGTGAAGCAGATAAATTCAGGAGATAAGAGGATTTCACTGAGGAAACTCTCACTAATTTCTTGTATATGAACATGTCTCCAGCTGTTCTGCTTTGATTGTCACTGCATAATCTTATCTGAGAGGAAGAAGTAGCTCTCTCAGGCAGCAAATGTCAAGCTCCACAATCAGAAAACTTCGTTTGCAATGGTATTTTTCAAAGATAATCAGCTGTTAGCGAGGGGCTGGTTTTTTTTCTCCATCTATTGTTTTTTGATGAGTTACACCAACTTATATTTCATTGTGTCTACACTGAAGGTACTTCAGTCCCTTTTCATCTGTAATAACTGTTTGTTGTAGGTAATCCCCCGCTTGCCAACCCTTACGGTGATCCCAATTTGTCTCAACCTATAATGGCACTTCAGCAGAACGTAGCAGACATTTTGTTTGTGAGAACTAGTTATGTGAAGAAAATTATTGAAGATTGCAGCAACTCTGAAGAGACGATCAAGTTACTTCGTTTCTGCTGTTGGGAGAATCCTCAGTTCTCTTCCACTGTCCTCAGTGAACTTCTTTGGCAGGTAAAAATAAAACCTAGGGGAAAGATGGGAATATAAATGTGTATGATGCAAGAGTGTATATTTTTATATAGGAATGTTGTATTAAATACTGAACAGGTGCTTGATAAATAAACTTTCCTTAAGGTAACATCCTCTGTCAGTATTTACATTCCTAGGCCTGTATATCATGTTGGAGTAGTACTATAGGAGGTCCTTCTATGTGTTTAGGAAAGCGGTCGACCTTTTCTGAGTTAGGAACATGATGTTAAGGATGGAAAATAAGTAGACTGGAGTGGTCTTTATGTATTGGAAGAGCATTTTCTTCAGCTTTTCTGTCATTATCCATAAAAGAGCTTCTTATATTACATGGAAAGTCAGATTCATTTCTTAAGATCGCTCTTCTTTTGCGTATGTTGTAAGGATCTTTTTTACAAGTCTGCAGAACATACTTGGCTTCAGACTCAGGAAAGAATCTTTGTGGCTGTCTTATTTTTCATTTGTAATCTCTGTAAGGTTAGTCATACTTTTCCACTCCAAATATTTTTTTTTTACTTCTGTTAGCTCATTTTTATATTCACCTTTTTTTTTTCCCCATGTAAACATCACATTTTTCTATGTCCTGTTGTTTGGCGTTTGAAAGAATCATAATAAAAATCACTGATGTTTTGCTAGCCATGTATTTTACATTTTAAGATAACTATTGAAGATAACCATTGAACATACTGCCTAAAAGTTTTGTAACTTTGCTTTTCTAAGGATTTTTTTTAAGGTCACTTCTTCAGCATTTCATGCTCAGGGCTTCAGATCAATTGTATTAGAAACTACTGAGGAAACATTTTGTCCTTTACAAAACCTACTGCATTTAAGAACAAACGAACAAACAAAACCAACTAACCAACCAAAACAAACAAACAAAAACAAAACAAAGAAAAGAAAAAAAAAAAGTCAAAAAAAAACCCCAAAACCACCCAAAATCCCCCCAACAAAAAAACCCACGGAACATAAAATACCCAACAAAACTACAACCCCCCCAAAAGCCCTGACACAGTCAACAAACAATTTTTTAAAAAAAGTATGCATTGTATCTTGAAATGTCCTTTAAATTACAGTAAACTTCAAATGAATTATGTTCTTTTATTACACCATGTAATCTGCATGCTACAAGGAATGCTTTCTTATGTTCTTTGCATTTTTACTTCTTTAGGTTGCGTATTCATATACATACGAGCTTCGACCTTATTTGGATCTGCTTCTGCAAATCCTATTAATTGAGGACTCTTGGCAAACTCACAGGTTAGTATTTACCTGTCTTTGTATAATTCAAGATTATTATGTTTTGTACAGCTTGTTCCCCCAGTGGTTCTGTTGTTAATCCTTGCAAGAAATTTGTTTTAAATATATATTAAATCAAAATACAGGAATAAAGCAATTGTTTTCCACTTTTATCACAGTTTTTGAGAAAAACCTACAATTATTTTTCACCTTGACCTCCTTACTATTGAGAAATTTCCTACTTAGCCCTATAAACCCAAGATTTTTCATATGTAAGAGAATGTGCCGTTTAGGCCAAACTCGTTGGTATTTACTGTGAGGTGCTTAGATTGATTCTTAGTGATACCAAGAACTGGATAAAGTGTGAACTTGGGATAAAAGCATATTTCATACATGAGTATTCTCTGTGATCACATTTCAGTAGAATTTTAACTGCAATATATTAAATATCCAGTTTCAAACCTAATTTTCATAAGTCTACAGAATAAGGCTTTTGAAGTTGAGATTTAAAATGTAATTATTGCAAATACTGACTATTTGAGAGAATAGTCGATTCCTCCGAAGTTTTATATAGTACTACGCGAGGTAACACAAAATAAATGTAATCAACATGCTACCTGTCAATATTTCAAAATGTCACTGTTTCATAATAAGTGAGTTTAGGTAGTATGGATTCGCTAAATCACTTGCAACCATATCTCGTACGACTTTTAAAATACTTTGAGTAAGAGCCTACTTGCCGTGTGCCATAGGATATTGGATTGAACTCACGTACTTAGCCTGTAGAAGTAGGCTGTGCTCTTAGGGCTTTATCAGTTGCCTAGCCTTACTTTAGAAGATACTCTAAGTGAAGATGATGGTCTGGCTTACCACACTCCAAAGCATGAAGACTTAGTTGGAGGGTTTTCTTCATTTCCTTTATAGGAATTACAGCTTGGGTGAGGGATGAGAATACCCTTTATACATAGGCGGTTTGGGTTTGCATATATACACATATGTAATGCATATATAATGCAGCTTGTGGTTTTTTGTTGATAAAGTTATCTCATGGAAGCATTTGT
Source organism: Podiceps cristatus (assembly GCA_000699545.1). Lineage (NCBI taxonomy): Eukaryota > Metazoa > Chordata > Aves > Podicipediformes > Podicipedidae > Podiceps > Podiceps cristatus. The sequence continues at coordinate 20,529 of KL264397.1, read as the reverse complement.
TTAAGTCCACAGAACACTGGAGGGTGGGCATACTTTAGATGTGAAGTAAAATAATATATTTTTTAGGGTGGAAACACAGGTGAGAAATCATGGAAGTGGTTTTTATGGGATAGTGCTATGTTTGAAATTGTCACGTGTGAAGGAGGTTGAATGTTGTAGTACGGCTCTCACTATACTTGGAGATGTACACCACTTCATATTCAAGACTGCAGTCTCGGGAATAGTAGTGGTCATTGGAATTGTGTTGGGCTTCAGCAGAGGGGTATTAAGTGGCCAGCTGCAGTCATCCTCTTGCTGCCATTTCTGGCAGTAGCTTCAAGTACTGGTCTCTGTCATGTTCTTGGTTTTGCTGTGATAATCATAGAGTTTTAATGAGTTTTGCCATCTCTTTCAAAAAAACCCCTACCAAATAGCATATCTGTCCATAGTAATATCTTCTAACTCACAGAAAACAAACATCATCTGATCTTAGGCAGTGTGCATCCTTTGGTGCTCCTTTGTATTCTTGTACTGTGAGATGGCTGTTCTTTGGCATCAGACCCGCTCTCGTAAATTTCTCTTGATTTGACAAGTTCAACTGCCAAGTTTGGGATAATAGTGTTACAAGTATCATTAAGTTAAATCAGCTGAAGTAAAGCTCATCACTTGACAGATGGAGTCTAGGTTACCAGATGCCTGGAGTCTATTTGCTGACTGTTGCCAGGGCTATGAGGAAAGAGGGCAGCTCTACAGTGAGTGTAGCTCTTTGAGACATCAGCATAGCTTCTGTGCCCTCCTCTGACTTTTTTTCAAAGCCAAAAGTATGTCAGTTCTCAGTTCTTGCACCCTTTTAAGGTGGCAATTAATTCTTCTACCGCTCGTTCAAGAGCAGAAGGCACAGAACCAGAGAATGGCAGGGGTTGGAAGGGACCTCTGGAGACCATTTAGTCCACCCCTCCTGCTAGAGCAGGGTCACCCAGAGCAGGTGGCACAGGAACATGTCCAGGCAGGTTTTGAATATCTCCAGAGGAGGAGACTCTACGGCCTCTCTGGGCAGCCTCTTCCAGTGCTCTGTCACCCTCACAGTAAAGATGTTTTTCCTCATATTCAGATGGGGCACAAATTGAAACACAGGAAGCTCGTTGCCTCTTGTCCTGTCGCTAGCCACTACTGAAGAGAGTCTGGCCCCATCCTCTTTGCATCCTTCCCTTAGGTATTTGTATACATTGGTAAAATCCCCTCTTAGTCTCCTCTAGGCTAAACAGCCCCAGCTCCCTCAGCCTTTCTTCATAAGAGAGATGCTCCAGTCCCCTCATCATCTTCATAGCCTTGTGCTGGACTCTGTGCAGTAGTTCTATGTTTGTCTTGTACTGGGGAGCCAGAATTAGACTCGGTACTCCAGTTGTGGCCTCAGGAGGACTGAGTAGAGGGGGAGGATAACCTCCCTGGACCTGCTGGCAACACTCTTACTAATGTACCCTGGGATACCATTGGCCGCCTTAGCCATAAGGGCAGATTGCTGGCTCATGGTTAACTTTTTGTCCACCAGGCCTCTCAGGTCTTCTTTTCCTTCTCCCACCTTCTTTTCCTTCACATGCTTAGAGATGACATCCAGGATGAGCTGCTCCCATCACCTTTCCAGGGATGGGGGTGAGGTTGACTGGCCTGTTTCCCAGGTCCTCCTCCTTGCTTTTTTTGAAGACTGGAGTGACTTTGGCTTTCTTCCAGTCTTCAGGCATCTCTCCTGTTCTCCATGACCTTTCAAATAGGTCATGGAGAATGTCTTCGCAATGACATCTGCCAGCTCCCTCAGCACTTGTGGTTGCGGGCATGGATTTGTGGGTGTCAGGTTTGCCTAACTGATCTCTAACCCCCCGATCCTGCTCGACTAAGAGAAAGTCTTCCTTTCTCCAGACTTTCTCACTTGCCTCCAGGGTTTGGTATTCCTGAGGACTGGGCCTAGCAATAAAGACTGAAGCAAAGGTGGCATTCAGTAACTCTGCCTCCTCTGTATCCTTCATCACCAGGGCACCCACCCCCTTCAGCAGCGGGCTCACATTTTTGCTAGTCTGTCTTTTGCTACTGATGTATTTGAAGAAGCCCTTCTTCTTGTGACTGACATCCCTAGCCAGATTTAATTCCAAATGGGCCTTAGCCTTCCTGCATACTCGGGCAATATTTCTATATTCCTTCTAAATGGCCTGTCCTTTTTTCCGCATTCCATATACTTCACCTGTTTCAGTTTTGTCAGGAGCTCCTTCCTCATGCGTGCAGGTCTCCTGCCCCCTTTGCCTGACTTCCTACTCATAGGGATGCACTGATCTTGAGCTTGGAGGAAGTGACTATTAACCAGGTTTCTTGGACACCCCCCCTTCCCTCTAGGGCCCTAACCCGTGGGAATTATCCAAGGAGGTCTCTGAAGAGACCAAAGTTTGCTCTCCTGAAAGTGGGCATAGTTCCAGGGAATGCCCAAGTCCCTTATCCCTGTGCACAAATATGTACCATTCATTCCTCTTCAGAGGAGCTGCATCTAAAAGGGTGTATCTTTGAGAAGCATAACTGTAATGTAAGTAACTATTCTGTTGAGGATTTAACTGTTTCAGTTCTGTAAGGACCTCTTGGGTTAACAGATCTATTTTGTAAATGGAGTTGATTTTTAAAATAAGTAAGAAAAATTAAGCAGTTGAAGTTCATGGCTGTGATTAGAATTAAGTATACTTACATGTTTTATATATCTCATTCAGAGAGTTTAAATATTACCAAACATGCTGAAATTATAGATTACATTTGTGATGTGTCAAGGTAGGTTTTGGATCTAAAAAAGCAAAAAAAAATTACATCTTACTAAAACCAGAAGTCAGAGTATGAGCTATCCTTGCTATCTTTTCATAATTACATTGTAATTGAAGTCTTAATTAAAATACTAAGACTTTAACACTTGAAGTTTTGGGTGGGTTCGTTGGTTTGTTTGTTTTTTTTGTAGGATTCACAATGCACTTAAGGGAATCCCAGATGACAGGGATGGACTATTTGACACCATTCAGCGCTCCAAGAATCATTATCAGAAAAGAGCTTACCAGTGTATAAAGTGTATGGTAGCTCTCTTCAGCAACTGTCCTGTAGCCTACCAGATCCTTCAGGTGATACCTTTTGTTCTTTTGTTCTGTTTCTTGCTGCTTTTTTGTCTAGTTCTGTTGGGGGTGGGGGGGAACACACACAAAACAAGAAACCAAACAAAAACCTCCACCATCATTCATTTTTCACTGCCTTGATGAACTTATAGCTTCCAAGTACGACTCATTTGAACCTTCCTATTTCAGAAGGTCAATATATGGGATGGAGAGCAATTTGGTTAAATTTGCACTCATGATTCTGTGATGCAGCTGCAAATTCACAGGCTTCATTTCAAATTGGATGTTTTCTTTGTGCAAAAGAAGTATTTCAGGGAGTCTTTTAAACAGCAGCATATGTGTTGGTGGTCTGTTCTCTGATAGCTGATATATAGGAAGGGAGAAATATTTCTGTTTTGAAGAATAAAGAAAATAATTCTGAATTGTTAATTTTCCATCTGCAGAGCAATGGAGATTTGAAGAGAAAATGGACCTGGGCAGTAGAATGGCTTGGAGACGAGCTTGAGCGTAGACCATACACTGGCAATCCCCAATACACCTATAATAATTGGTCTCCACCAATACAAAGCAATGAAACATCAAATGGCTACTTCCTAGAGAGATCACACAGTGCTAGAATGACTCTTGCAAAAGCTTGTGAACTCTGCCCAGAGGAGGTAAGGAATTAATTTGACTTCTGGTAAAAAAAATGAGTAAAGTGCTTCTATAATTAACCTTAGCAACAGTCTCCAGTCATTATAGAGGTAACCCATTTTATAAGTGTTTTATAAACATGGATTTCTGTTGGCTTCAGTTATATATTCCTATGCATTTTTCTACTTTTATTACTGTTTCTATAGAGACATCTGTCACTTAAAGAACTAGCAGTATGGAATTGAAATTAACCATTTAAAATAGATGATGAATGGGTCTATTATTCCAATAATATGTTAACAGTGGCAATTTTTATGTACAATACAAGCTAAGGGTGATGCAGTAGGTTGGAATTTTTCTTCAAGCATGTCTGAAACAATCACTTGCATGTAGGATTGGTGCTGGGTAGAATAATTGTAATAAGTTTCACCTAAGTAAATTTAAAAAAAAAAAAAAATTTTTTCAAACTTTAGGAACCAGATGATCCTGATGCCCCAGATGAACATGAGTCTTCTCCACCTGAAGATGCCCCACTGTATCCCCATTCACCTGGTTCCCAGTATCAACAGGTAAAATGTCAGAGTTGAACCATTTATTCATAGTTTCAGGTTAGCTCTTTTTTAGCACTTATGGTAACTTGAATTACAGGCATTTAGCCAGAAGCATGTTATTGCCAAATACCACACTTGGAGGAATAAAGATACACCTCCATTTTGCCAGGAACAGGTTCCCTATCAGAGTTTCAGGTGAGAATTTTAGTGTTATCAGATCAGGGATTAATCATCCCTAGGAAAGGCAGGGGATGGATGTCATCACAGTCTAGTAAATAGTGATTTTGATTCTGTTGTATTTGTTGACATAGATATTTTTTGTGAGTTGCTTTGCTTGGGTTTTTTTTTGGTTTTGGTTTTGTTTTTTTTTTAATGCAAAATCAAGTCTCAAGGCCTGAATTTTGGTTTGAGTAACTGGAAGGCTTTCAGAAAAATGCAGATGGCTTTGTTACGTATAATCTCTGTTATGAACACTGATCTCTAAATCTTAAGTAGATATAAAATCTAAATCTGTTTTTCTGTTAAATGGCTGCTTTGATAAAATCTTTCAGTGGAAAGCCAGATCTGAAAGAAATCATAACCAGTTTTTTTTTTTTTATCGAATTGACTAAATTAGTAGATCCCCGACCCAGTTGCCATTTTTTGTTCCAATTCATTTTATATATTCCAAATCTGCTAATATAATTTCCTTTCCTGCCCAAACCCATTTTCCCTCCATCTTGCTTTCCTTACTTGATGTTCTCAGCAGAGCAGCTGGTAAGTCATGCAGATTTTCCCACTCCTTTCTGAGCTCCTGAGTTCAGACACGTACCATAACCTCACCATTACCCATGTGATGTGTTCACTTTCTTGCAAGAGATGGCATTTCTCACTAACACACACAATCCTCCTATTCCTAGTTTCTCCACATTTGGTTAAACTCTGCAAAACAGTAGATAGATGAGATGTTTTCGTTTGACAGATGTGTGTATGACTTTTTAAATCGGGACAGAGCACCTGGAGAAAACTATTGGTCTAGATTTCATTCAGTTCTGTAACATTAAAGTTTTTCCTCTTAAAAATTCCAAGTATGCTGCATAAATACAGGTATGGTTTTTCCATTGTCTTTGGAAAAAAAAAATCAAGATGGTTGAATCTGCTGATAAAACGTGTGTACAGTTTAATGTCCGCAGCTCATAGGCAGCCTCTTTTTGTCTCCTGTTTTTTCTTTCTCGCTGCTTTTGCTTTGCATGTAAATGTTTCTGATTTAAAAGCTGGGATTACTATTTTACCTAATCCTTTTATCTTTAAAAGTTGAAAGTTTGTTTACCTTCTGTGTAAATTAAATAGGTAAGTGAAAGATGTGATTCAGAAGAATGAAGAAACTGTGATGTGTGTTTATATAGATATTACTACGCAAGAGGTTCCATGTGCTGGAGGATACTTTTCAGTAGAATGCAAAGGGGTAAAGCAAGTAACGGGTTAGGAAACGGTCCACAAGTTTAATGTCCCTTTAAAACGTTTATGCTTTATTACAGAATAACCACGTGCATGGACAGCCATATACAGGCCCAGCAGCACATCATATGAACAACCCTCAGCGAACTGGCCAACGAGCACAAGAAAATTATGAAGGCAGTGAAGAAGTTTCCCCACCTCAGACGAAAGATTAGTGAAATGCACATAATCAATTAACTTGCTCCATCAAGACTGTGCACCCAGGCCTTACAGTCCAACCTTTCTCTGTGTCTGGCTAATATTTAAAAATAGAAAAACTATTCCTAATCAACATGGAGTGGAGAGTCTATTCACTGTCTTATCTGCAGAAAATTGCTGTCAATATATAACCCGCCTGCAGTGGAAAGTGTATAGTGTTTTGTAATAAATGGCCTGATGCTAATGTGTAAATGGCAAAGGTGTATATAGTATATTAATGTTTGACTGTTAATTCTTGAGCAAGAAACATTTTTTTTTTGTCTTGATGAGACTCACAGATCTACAAAAACAAAAAAATAATTTCTTGATATATCTGCTGCGCTCTGCAACCAGTGTTGCCTGCCTCATGGCAGTCGGATCAACTCCTTTACGAAAAAGCCTATCCATGTCAACCACAAAAATAGTTTCATGTTAATTCTTTGCCACTGGAGTCGATTTTACTATGAGCAACGTAATGGCTGGTAACCTTTTAATTATTTGGTTGATGTGGAAAATTGGTGATGTAACATTGTTTCTAGATCTTTTTTCATTGCCTTTTTCATTCTGGTATTAGGTTAATCACTTTGAAGCTATAGTTATGCTGTAACATTTAGCATGGCTTCACACCAAGTTAGTGTAGCCAATGAGGGGGAAAAAAAGTGCGACAGCAGTTGTCCCAATGTGACAACTGTATTGCTCAGAACTTTTTCTTCTTACACCTAGACTATAAAATGGGGAGGGAAAATGTGACAAACAAGTGGTTTTCAGTTTCACATATGTTCCTCACATCTGATGTTTGACAGTTCTGTCTCTGGGTGGGATAAAGAACACTTAGTTTTCAGTAATAGGAATTTAAAAGATTTAAAACAAATATGCAAAAATTTGCTATGCCAGGATGCCTGGAGCATAATAGACTGTATTTGGTGTGCTTGTTTTGTTTCTTTGGTAGAGCTTATTAGGTAAACTTCTAACACTTTCCTTCTACTGCATCCCAGTGAAGTGGAAGTCAACAAAATCACACAGTACTTGTGAGTGCCACTGCACCAAGTTAACTTGCTGGTTTTCTGCTCGTTCACAGTTCTACTTGAAAGCGAGAATTGTCTTAGCTCTTTATCCATTATACAGGAAATCTTAACATTAGAAGCAGGGTTTAATTATAAAAGAAACTACTGGTTAGTCAAATACAATTCTGAGGTATCTCTATTCCAGAATAAACATTTGTTTAAAGACTTCAAGAAACGCATCAGTAAATACTGTATTTAAATGAAAATTGGTAACTTGAATGTGTGTAATTTTTTTGGAACCTGTCTAAAAACCAAATACCCCTGCAAAACAGATACAGCCCACCCTATACTATTTAAATATTTTGCTGTTTTATTTTATAGAAATTATTTTGCTGAATTCACAAATAGAATTTGATTTAAGAAGAATGTTTTGTCCTGTGGTGTGTGTTGTTTTGGGTTTTTTTTTATTGGACTGCACAGAAAGGGGAATTCTGTGCAGTGGCACTATGCTGAGTTCTGGAACAACAGTCACATTGAGATTCTGTGCACAAAAAAAATTGGCCCTTAAGAATAAAATGATCAGGACAATTACACTGTAAAAGTTTCTTAATGTGATTTATCTTGTACTTTTTGTATGTTTTTATATATACATATATATATTTAATGAGCACAAGCTTGATGGTGTTTTTTACAAATGAGTTGATAGAAACAAAGCTGCTTATCAAATTAAAGGCCTGTAGTTCTGGAATGAACAAAGGAAGATTCGGTTGCAAGTGCATCCTTACGCATTTAGTATAACAAGGAAGAGACAGCGAAGATTTTTGAATATGCTGTGTAGCGACGATCGCTTTTATGCTTCCATGTTTTCCCTAGTGCTCAAATTAATTCAGATTTTTTCATAGTTTTTTTAGTAATATCATTTTACCTGGACTCAGTAAATTTGGATAAAGTGTTCCCATTTATGTTTGGGAATGCTTGTTGGCAGTTTTAACTCAAAAATTTGTACCCTGAATACTCAAGTTGAAATAGTTCATATTTATTTGGACCAGTAATTGTTAAACAAGCTATCTCAGAGGTGATTATTATGTATTTTTTTCTATATCGGTGAAATATAGTTCAGCCTTGCCAAATGTGTTTGCTTTTAACAGTGCAATGATTGTAGGGACTTGTCAAACCTGTGACACTTCAAGGCTGTGACTCTCTTCACACCGCCGTCCCTGAAGTGAGGGTGACTGCAGTGGCACTTGTTTTTTCAGGCAGCAACGGGAGAATACCGTGCATCTTTGGCTTTGAAGAAGGATAGCCTGTGGTGTTTGCAGCCGCTGCTTTTAAACGGATAGCTACAGCGAGAGGTGCAATGTTTGCTTCGCTCTGGGCAAAACACTTTTGAATTGTACTTAACAAATATTGTACAAGCGAAAAAGTTTCATAGGCGTGTTACTGTCACAGCGTTGTGGCAGCGGTCATCTTCAGGCGATACGCAGTACCTCGCTGTTGCTGGCACGCTTCAGAACAGTGGTCCTCAAAGTGCCTAAGGGTGTCATTCCCCCGCCGCTCATTTCAGTCCTGTTTTCTGTTTAGAACAGTTACTAGGGAATCTCTGGTCTTCCATAAAATGAGCCAATAAATAGTAAAGCAATTACTCATGTTCCTGACAGTGTAACACCGAATACATGGAAACGGAAAATTCATAGGTGATGTTATATGGTGGTTAATGCGTAGTTTGACCTAGGGGGAAATCCATAACCTGACTAAGCAGAATTTCTCCCTCTTGTACATGAGGGAGATGCACAAGCAGAAGAGGACTCCGCTTGACTTGGAATTTTTCAGATTATTTTCCCTGCTAACTGCCAGCTCTGAAAGTTTAGGTTCTCCACTTCTAAAGTCAATGTATCTTGCTGAAATTGAGCCAGAAATTAAATTCCCCAATGACATTTCGTATTTTTTTGAGAGTGTAACTTTAAATGACATGAGAAAATTGTGTTATGGTAATTGCTATTACGCCTTCTCAGCCACGTTGTTGTGCCTAGCTTGTGTGTTTTAGCATATGTATCATCAAAGAGCACTTACGGTTCCAAAATCTTCTATATATATTTCTTAAGTTCCAGGAGAGAGTGAGATTAACCATTCTGCCAAAGTTAATGGGAAAAATTGGCTGCTGTAGCAATTTATTTTCGGTTTCAATAAATTTTGTCTACCTCCGAGTCTTTTGCCGGAAATGAATAGGTTGGTAAGCTACGTCAAGGTGAAGTGGCATGACGTTTCTGTTGGCATGTGTTTCGGTTACTGGGCGTTGCAGTGAGGCGTTCCGTGCAATGCGTTTCACTGCAAATGAAAGCTAAAGGCTAACTGTGTAAATCAGAGGAGGAACAACTATGTAAATCAGAGGAAGAAGTGGCATGTTTGGAAGTTTCTAGAGTAACCCATTAAGTGTTTAAATATCTTGGTTAAACCTTGGTGGTCCACACTTGCAAATCCATATTGAAAGCAAATTGACCGCTGGGATGAAAGGCGCACACCTTAACTTTTGGGGGGGTGAGATGCTGGCGCTGACCTCGCGTTTCCTAGGACGGGTGTGGGAGTTTCCCGTTGGTGGCCCCGCTCCGGCACAGTGCCGTCGGGACAACAGTAATTGTGGCTCCCCAGCTGCTTACCTCCTGCGCTCTCCGTCATGTTCACAATACCACTTTTCTCTCAGCCGTGAGGTCTTGGGAATAAAGTCTAGGCCTGCTTTCTGTCCAGAGCAAGGCGAGGCTTTCTAGGGGAGAAGTAGGACCTGTTTTGTAGATACCGCATGCTGTGCAGTGGTACTACAATAAACAGAAAGCAAGGTGAAAGAAACCCAGCCACATCCTTCTGCGTGATTTCTGTTCTGCTTGCAAGCACCCTCCGTACCGTTCCAGAGCATCCATTGCTCCTTCCTTCTGTTGCTCTTTGGGGACTGTCACAGTAATACATTCATTTACTCCGAGGCTTGCCCCCCCCTTAACGGCCAGACAGCTCTGCTGCACTAGAAGGGCTTTAACCCAGCCTGAGCACTGTCACTTTTTACCCCCTGTAACTTCTTAAGATTCGTGCTATTAACATCCTTTTATTTTTAATGTACAAAAATCTCCCTTGGACTATTTTCAGATGTCAAATAGCCGTTCTTTTGTCCTTCTTTACAAGAGCAGGTGTTCGGTCCTGCCCCTGCAGCACCTGTTGCGGTGGGCTGTTCACAGAAGCGTGTTGACGTAGATTCCAGCACTTAAATTCAGAGATCCTCATCCTGTAATCTGATTTTTCCAATGCAAGCTGTGGTGGATCCGTGGATTTAAAGGGTATTTGTAGAAGTCCTGTTGATTTCAGCACTGTAAGAGTTGAAGTTGGTGTTGTGTTGCAGGGATCAAGCCAGATAGGTCAGTGGTGCATGCAGCGGCTCTCTTACTTGCTTTATTTATGCTTACTTGCAGACAATGAAATCAAAACAAGCACAGGAGAACCAGGTTCTGAAGGAGAAAAACACTCTCCTGAGTAAGGGCTAATTTTTCGTCAGATTTTAAATACCTGACTCTTATTTTTAGCTTTAGAATTCCTTAAAGCCACATTTTGATAATAAAACTGACCTACAGGCTGTTCCCATAGAAGAATTTAATATAGCCTTAATTACATCAGCACAATTCCGAAATTAGTGTCATTCTTCAATGGTCAAATGATGTGTAAATCTCTTCTAGTTTTTAACAATGAGGTAACCTCGAATAGTGAAAATGGGATAAAAAGGAGAAACAGGTTCTATGAATTCATCCAAAATCTAATCATAGAAAAACATCCAGTGTAGGAAAATAAGATCATTCCCTTCTTTTCTGTCTCTATACTATTTAAAATGTCTGATAATGTTAACTTTTATTCTTAATTTACAACCACTGGTCCAGTAAGGTGGTTTACGTTGCCCTAAGCAATGTCAGCAGCTCCCTGAGGCGTTTGCAGTTCTGTCCCACCAGAGCAAAATATTTTAAACTTTTTCTTTTCTTTTTTTTTTTTTTTTTTTTTTTTCCGCCCCTGTGTAAGCCACTTCCTGGTTCTGCGCTTCCATTTGCGTTGTCATCCTGTGCTGTTTCTGTTTCCATGCAATGAGCGGGACTGGATGAATGATTTCCAAGTGTGGTTTCACCTGAGCCACTGAACGAGCAGTTTTGTTCCTTTTCTGTAAGGTACCTGTGTGGAGGCAGCTTTTAAAGGTACTGGCCTTTTTTGTGGCTTTATTTCTTAAAAGGCTGCTCTGTTCTTGTCTTTCATTCCTGCATTCCTTTCCATCAGTTCTTATAATTCTTTCTTACCAAGTGTCACGCTCTGGATTGCCAGGATCGTTTCCTATTTAATATTTTTGTATTTCCTTGGAATCGAATCCCCTCACTGGCCATGATGGTTTTTATCTCCTTTTCTACCTACACCTGCTGCGTTGCTGTTACCTGCTACAGCAGAGCCACGTTTGCCGGGCAGCCTGGCTCTCCGAAGACGAGCCTGTTACAGTGCAGCAGCAGCAGGTGGGCTTTGTCATCTCTTAAATCTTCTCAGAATTTACGTGGGGTTGGAAAGCTTCATGCTACTGAGGGCAGTCTTGAATTCAAATGGCTTGTAGCTTATTGGGTTTTGTTTGGGTTTTGGTATGGTTTGGGGGTTTTTTGTTGTTGTGCTTTGTTTTCTATCTTGAACAGTTAGTTTCTACAGGTGAACAAAAGTGGTTGGTCTCACTGGAATCTACTTTGGAAAAGAAGGCTGATTGAAAACTTCAACACTTACGATTATTCTTGATTGTATTTACCTATCGTGGGTGCTTTAGAGTCCTTAGAAGGTCTTCTGGAAGCCGATTCAAAAGCTTAGAAACACGAAGACTAGGTCTTCAAGATGTAATGATACGAGTTCTATCTACCTGTCCCGCCATGTGATTAAGAGCAGGTGAAATAGCAGAAATGGAAACGTTTCGCTGAAGGGAGAGGGGTTGTGCTGTGTGAAATCCCTCAGGAGCTGGAAATGCGGAGTGTGCTTTGCCTGGGCTCAGCGGAGCCTGAGCCCTCCCGGTGTGAGCTCTCCTGAACCCCAGGCTTCCCCCAGCACCGAAGGATTGATTTCTAGCAGGAAGTAGCATATAAAGCATTTGCTGTTATTTTTCTTCTCTAAGGTCTGTACCGAGTTGAATCCTCTGGGCAAATAAAGGCAGGGAGTGGGCTGAGCGAGAGGCTTTGCAGGCTTGTTCTGTTAATACTTTCTACCTCTTTTCGCGGAGCCGCTGCAGGCTGGTACACGCCAGTAAGTGGCTTTAGCAGTACGAGAGTTTCTTCTGGGTCAGGCCAATACGGGTGCAGAAATACCTGGGCAGGCACAGGCCAGTCCCTGCCTCCCCCCGGGGATGTGACTCCGAGGGCTGGTACGTGGATTTGCATCGAAATGAAGGATCTCACACTTTTTCAGGTGGCACCACGCGGACACACAGACACTCCTACTCAGTCTCTCCCGCTACCTCCTTACCCGTGTGAAGTAGCATAAAGTCCTCTCGCAACTACCATTGTTCAAATAACGCAACCGCGGGGAAGCGTGTCGGTTTCTAGCTATGTTGGTATGGTGAGGGGTTAGAAAGGGAGGGACGTCAGCATGTGAAAAGCCCGTATTCTGCAGATCAACCCGGGTGTGTTTTCTAGAAAGAAATGTTACCGATTGTTACCGTGGTTGTGTGTGAGACTGAAACGCTGGAAGAGAACTGTGTCACCCTCCCGCTCTGAACCTGAGAGACCTGGCGTTGGCTTTCTGAACACTTCTGCAACCTGAACCAAAAACTGCTATGGGAATGTAGACTTACCATATAACTGTGGAAGAAAACTTCAATCGTGTCACTTCTCTCAGTCTTCAGAGGAGTCAACATGATTTTGATGTAGGTTTTAGATTATGTATATATAATTCTGATTGAAGTACCAATAGCAAACCATAAATAAAATGTGGACTTAACTGAAGAACGGGCTAGTGGAGGACTCTTGTGTTGAATTTATTAAAATACAATATAACAAAGCTGCTGCTGGAAGAGACTCACTGTGATGAAGACAGGGAAATAAAGCTGGGGTGTCCTCAACGCGGGGAAGGCAGCCAGCTTCGCCGTTGCCTTTCAATCTGTTCCAGCACACAAGGACCGACTTGGCTGCAGGGTAGTCGCTGGAGAAGAGGGGGCTGTAGGGGACCGTTCCTGGGGTCACTCCACCTTCATGCCCGCCGCGGGCCAAAGGCTTCTGTAAACTGCGCTTGGCTCTCCCCCTTACAGAGTGGTTATTCCCGGGAGCGGGTCCCTCACGCTCCGGCTGTAGAGGCTGCTGGATCGCTGCTGCCCTGCACTTCCCCGAGGGGCCGATTGCCCGGCTCTACCCAGCCCTCACCCGGGATGAATTTGAAGTGTTAATGGTAGCTGCTGGTTTTCAATGTTTGCTCTTGGCACTGGCTTTGAAGACGTGTAAATGAAAATACGAAACAATGGCAAATTACTGGGGATTTGTAGTACTACTGTTAAATAAAAATTTAAACAAGACATCTGTGGAAGCAGGTAACACCCGAGTTTATCATAGCTCTGTTCAGTCAATGTAACCCGAGTGTTCGTGCGTGTGAGTTCTCTGGACATCGACATGTTAGCAAAAATAAGAAATCAAATTTTGGATGTATCCCAATAGTTCCTTGCCAATTGGGGGGGTTGCTATAAACTGGAAGAAAGCTTTTGATGATAAAACAAAAATGTAAAGTGACTCCCACAAACGTGGTCCGTTCGCACATTTCTCTCTGAGAATTCATTAATGCCACAGGACAAAGCCAGCCAATTTTCAATTATAACTTCTCCATAACTTCTTTGGAGACTGTGAAATATGTAATGATTTATTGGTCAACCGACTCCCTGAAACCTTTTTGAATTTGGGCTCCCGTGGTTTTTACATTAGCTGACAACACAGCCCAAAGCATTTCTCCCAGTTTCGACGCTCACTCGCTTGGTAACTTCAACATAATGAAGTCAGCATTATAATTTTGTTGCTGAAGCTCGTTTCCCTCTCTCCTTTTTGCAAAACCTCTCTGGATGGATTTGCTCTGACCTTTTTTCTGCCTTACAGAGTTTTCTTCTTTCTCCTTTTGCCTTGCCCTTCTCCCTCCCTCCCTCCCTCCCTGCACTGGTGTGTAGCAGGTTGTGGATCCTCCAGACACCCCGGCTCCCCTTTCTGATTTATCCAGGGGGGCTGGGGGGCCGCCGGCATCCCGGCAGGGCTGGGAGATGGCGGCGTGGCCAGCACCGGAGAGGCGAGCCTTGCCCATCTCTGGATGGAAAGTCTTGCTTCTGCCGCGTGGGTCTCGGCCCCAGCGCATCGC
>KL264396.1:3725-17920 GCA_000699545.1 Podiceps cristatus | reverse complement strand
CCCCTAATTCCGTAGCGGGGACATGGTTATTATATCCTACAGAAGAACTAGAAACTAGGCCATTTTTGTTAAGCTCCATAGATTCCTGAGCACCTCAGAATACAGAATCAAAATCAAAATTTTGAAAATACCTATTGAGTATGAGGTACATTTAAATTCTTCTTCCTTTCTGTTAGAGGCATGTTAATAACAAAAGGTTGATTGTTAGGAGCACAAGGCAAATGCCTAGCTGCATGAAAATAGCTGACAGCTGCTAATGTTCAACAATCTCATCTGATAAAACCATGCAGAGGGAGTAATTGCATGAGGATTTCAGTAAAAGAACGTGCAGCTGGTTTTTCTGGCTCTCCGAGAGCTGCCTGCGTTCCCGTAAGCGGTGCTAGGCAATCATCATTGCCTCCTGATTCCCCTTAGACCTTCGGTCTGGACTCGGTAGCGAGTTCTGCCTTTGCCTGTCAAACGCCTTTAGCCAGTTTGCCTTTGTGGATGTAGTTGCCACTGAACTCAGTAGGTAGCCGGCCCACAGGGCTCTGAATCTGGGGCAAGCCTGGTGCTTGTGTCCCAGGAAGATGAGGACGTGAGGTGGACGCGGTATCTCTCCTGAAGTTACAGTGAAGCTTTCGACGGTTTGGTTTGGATGATCCGAGGAATGGGACTGAAGCACAGCAGCGTTGATATGTGAGAACAGTACAAATCGCTGAAAACGAGGACTTAGGAGCTTCAATTTTGCACAAATCTGAAGTGAAAAACCACACCAGCGTTCATAGCATCACACCTAAAGTCATTATTTATTCCATTCATCTAACATGATCCCGGTTTTAATGAGCAGGCAGAGTACTTGGCAGGTAAATGGTGTAGTCCTGGATTAAGTATTAGCTACTGTGAAATTGAATTCTGGATTTGGGTGTCTAACACAAACAGTAGTGTGCACACACAGAGTCTGATATTCCCAGAGAAACCAGTGCCAACATTTAACTGCTCCTGGGAGGAGGAAATGAATATGGTGGGTATGGAAGACAGAGGCTTGACACAGCAAGGAGAAAAGAGGCAGAAAAGAAGTGAATGGCTGGATGGTGAGTCAGTGATATTTTTGTTGAGTTTATGCATGTTTATTTTCTGGGTGTGATATCCGAATTAAACATCAGATATACCTATAGAATAGATACATACAGATACTGTTGAGTGTTCCCAGCCACTGGGACGCACATGGACACACAAACACTGCAAGAAACAACATTAAAAGCAGCCTATTAAGGCTGCACAGTCAGGTGTTCAGACAATCAGAGCAAGCCTATTTCTCGCTTTCTTTGTGCTTATGCCTCATAATTCAGTTTTTAATTACACAGTAACAGTTTTTTAGGGTTTTTTTAGTTTTTTTTTATTTATTTTATTTTATTTCACTAGGGCCCCTGCCTCAGTCAGTACGCACAATGGGCAGTGTATACTCTAAGAAAGTAGCATCTCCCAGTTCAATATACACCTTACTTACTGTGTGCTGTCCAGCCCCAGCTCTGGAGAAGAATTACCGCTTAGGATGTTGCCTGTGGAGCTCATCACCATCACATCTTGAGTGCTTCACAACATTATCCGTTTAGTTTTCACCCCTGAGAAGTGTATAATTCCTACAGAAAGAAGGTGATAAATCATCACAAGCCAAATGCCATCTGTCTATTATGGGATCTTCCACTGTAAATGCCAAGGAGCTGTTGTGTTTTGGTTTTTGGTTTTGTTTTGTTTTTTTTTTCAGACAGCTTAATATTACACACTTCTTGGACTGTTCAAGGTAGAGTTCCCATCCCATTGGCTTTGGTCACAGCTGTAGATACCAAGTTGTGCGTGTCAGATATCCATGAAGCCAGGCTGTTCACTCAGAAAGAAAAGATCCTAAAAATAATGGTCATCAGGGTTGAATGCAGTCTGGAGTGATTTGCCTGGCATTCTGTGACTGAGCCCACGTGGAAACCCACGTAGCCTTCAACTGCTTCAACCGTTACACCTTAGTTTCACTTTTCGTAATCTTCTGGCTCACTCATTTGATATCTTCCAACTCTTGCAACAGCTGAAGCAGGGATCCAATAGACACTAATCTCCTTTGCTACAGAAGGCCAAGCTTTTAATTCTTTTTCCCTGGCTAATACCCATTTGGGCCATCAGCACGGGTGGGATGTTTGGTGCTGCATCCTTAGCTCATGAAATACTTGGGCTGAACTGATCTCCTCCAGCAAGCACTTGGTTAAGGGTAGTACAGTCTTGCTTCTGAGTATCCCAAGTCTCCTGTCCTGGTAACTCAGTCAGTCTCGGGGTTCCCTCTAACACTGTTGTTTGTCCTGGTGCCAGTGCTGGGCCAGAGCCAATTCTGTCCCGCTCTCCACAAATCCTTTCCGGATTTGTCTTCGTTTTCCCCTAGTTCACCTGCCTGCTGCACTGATTCCCAGGCCTTCCCTGCCTGCCTAGCCAGCTCTGTCTTTAGCTTTCAGTCCCAACATTCACAGTTGTTCCCCCTATAGGTAGTTTTCAGTCTGAGTTTCTCCTGGTGTTTCTTCATCTGGGCTTTTTGTGCCAGTTTTCTCCAAACTCTAGTACAGCCAAAGGCTTGTCTCCCCTGCTGCCTGTGCCGCCAGCGCTAACACAGGTAGCCCTGAGTATCTGCAACACGTCCTTTACTTTTGCCAGTTCTTTTGGCACAACTTTTGCCGGAGCCAAGACAGGCAAATGGTCTCCTGAGGCTGATGACAGCCCCACTCATAAAACCGAGTCAAGCTATCAGTTCCATGCCTCCCCCTTACCCTAATGGGGAGCTTATTTCTATAGTGCTGCCTCGCTGCCACGGAGGAGATCTGAGGTTGTTCCCAAACCTGCTTCTCTCATCTTCTTAAATATGTAACTTGGCTGCCAAGTCACTGACACGTACTTGGCAGACTGCAATAGCAACTGGAAACACAACAGACACAATACGATTGGAAAGGGAAAAAAAAAAAAAAAAAAAAAAGAGAGAGATGGCTGTAGAGAACAGAGCCAGAGCTGAATTTTTAGACTGATTTGAGATTCTTGCTTAGCTATCCATGGACTGATTTTGTTTGCCTTAAACCTTTAAAGAGTACCTACAGGAGAAGCGATGCAGTGTTTGGAAGGCTATGGAAATGGGGGGAAGCTAGGGACAGGTTGTTTTATGGAAATTTTCTTTTCCCACATTGTCCATTTGTTCTTCCACATGGTCATGAACATCACAGCGTTGCTTTCAGGAGTACTTTCCCTAGTTAGAAACTATTGCAAGAATGACTGATGCTGTCTTTAAGAGCTGAAAGCACAGGAAATGTTCTTTCTGTCTTACTGAACTGAACTGACCTTTCTGAAAGTCTTAGGTCAGACATTTTAATCTCTTCAAAGTACATACTGGCCTAGTGAAGCTGTACTAGCAAAATTTTCCTAGGCTGTGGCTGGTTTTCACCTTATAGGTGACCTGAACTATTGAGAGGCGTGGTCCTTCCCCTGCCCCCTTATCTTTGTCTGCATCTCCGCTGGCCCTTCTCTAACTCCACCATGAACTGATGCAAAATGCTAACTCGACAGAAAGCTGCTCATTTATTTTTACTGTTTTTGACAGTTTAGGGAGCTGCCTTGCTGTGGGGACAGAGAAGATACAGAATCAACACAAAGAAAAATGATGAGAAAACTTTGATGGGGGCAAGAACGCCTCTTCCATCAGCAGCTAGCTATTAGGCTGGCTTAGCTATAATGTGAAACCTCAGCCTTCATGACTTCTATTGGCAAAAAGTGCTTTTGTCATTATAACTCGTAGCAATTTTGGGTGCGATGTAGCAGTAGCAGTTATACACAACACCGATCCACTGCGAGTGACTAGTGTGAGAGATTCTCTGCTTGCAAAAGCAAATGCTTCACAATATCCCAAAGATTGAAACCCATCCCTCAAAATCATGCCCTTAAGTGGCCTGCCTCAAGGTATGGGAATTATTTACAGGGGCAACTTGCAAACCTTGAGCTGATTGCTTGCATAGGGATCTAGGTCATGTCACTGGAGACTTGTGACCTGGTAGATGTACTTTTACATCTTGTGAAGTCCCAAGCTAAAGTACATTGAACATTCAGAGTGCTGTACAGACATCAGTGCCCGTAACAGAGGGACCAGGTGCACCTGCCTTCACTGCTGCCAGTCCTGGGCCAGTAACCAGGAAAACCTCTGCAGCTCCCGACTGTCAAAGAACACAGTAAGCCCAAATGAGTGGCTGCAGAGATGCTATTCCATGGAAAGTACTTCATTTCCTCGTTTGGACTAAAATGTTACTCAGGAAAGCTGCTTAGCAGAGGCGGGAAGGAGCAGAGCACACAGCCCATGAGCCCCAGACCACAGCGCTGGCTGAAGCGGGATTGGCGTGCTGGGGCCTGGGTTCCGGGGACAGCAGGCTGCCACCCGGATACTGCCGTAGACAGTGCCTGCCTCACCTCCTTCGCTCCTGGCCGTGCCCCGGGCAAGCACCATGCTATCTGTGAGTCTCCCCACCTTCCCATCTCCGTCTTGTTGCTGCTGTTCAGATCCCGGGCGGCTCCATGGGGCCAGGGAGCAGGGTGGCGGGGGACAGTCATTCAGCCATTCGTATTGGTGAAAAGCAGCTGAGATGTATTTGGAAGTCACAGGAGTGGTATTTTCCCTTTCCTGTGATGCATTGGTAGGCCTTGCTATGCTTGTACTACCACCTTTTCTATTTCTCTTTCACAGTCCGTAATCCCTTGTGTGTAACATAAAGGTACAGCATTTGCATGGCCCTTTTCATCTGAGAGTTGTAAACCAGTATTTGAAAGCTGGAAGCAAAGACTAGAACAGACAAGTTGAAATAACCACTTTTTGTCAACGGATTAGAGCCATGGTTTCCTAATATTCATCTCTGCGGTCTAACCATCGCATGGGCTGCTGGCTGCTGGCATGAAATTATTCTGGTGCTCTGTATCCAGCGCTCCACTAACAAATTAGATTGAGCAAGAATTTGTGAGAGCCTTGTGGCTGGCTGGCTGAGTGGTACCTGGCAAAAACTCACAGAAAGCCTTAATGTTTCACTCAGTTTCAATTTGTAGGCAGAAGGATTTCAGCAATAAGGGTCATTTTGCTTTAAAGGCGACCTGCAGATAATAGCTAAGGGTTTGTAAATCTCTCTTGTTAATTAAGAAAGGGACTAATAGCTCTTATTTATTTCCAGGGGATTTTTTTGGTATGGATTTTTAAAAAATATATGGATACTGTAAAATGCTGTTACTAGTAGTTTTGTCCAGTGTCCCCTGAAGGGTCTATCTGGTGTTTATTTAAAGTTCTCAGAATATCAGGAAAGTGCATAACATCTTATATTTTTAAACAAAAGTTTCCTTTCTCCTGATACTTAGTCTCTACAAATACATAAATATGATAAAAAAACCCCAAAACCCCAAAACCCAACAACAACAACAACAAAAAACAGATAAAAACAATGTGGTGTTTAAAGTCTCTACAAATACATAAATATGATAAAAAACCCCCAAAACCCCAAAACACAACAACAACAACAACAAAAAAACAGATAAAAACAATGTGGTGTTTAGTGAATGGTTCCATTCGATTTCTCAGTCTATTGATACACTGGCAATCAAGGAACTGATGTTCCTTAGCAAACTTTCAGTTATATACTCATAACCTGAAAGACATAAAAAAGGACAGATAAATGTTTTTCTTTCTTAATCTTTAATCTCAGAGAACTTCTGTTCAACAACTCATGAACAAACAACATCTGGGTGAAAAGCAGACTTAAGAAAGATAGAAAGCAGCCCGTTTGCACAGTGCTTGCATTATAAATTTTTTTGTTTGGCTGAGAACATAAGCATAGATTTATGACATGTACTCTGTATGCTATTTTCTTGCAGACAATAAAACTAACTCCAGGCGTGTGGTACTGGAAAGATGATACTAACACACTTGAATTTGCAAGGTAAAAGAATGTTTTGTTTCAAAGTATGGAGGTTTAGGCCTTGATACAGCAGTTCCAATTAAGGTAAAATCAGAGTCTAATATTGTTTTGCCTGAACATCAACTGTGGGATAATATTTTTAAAATTATTTTTTATTTTTGATTGAGACTGGAGCTCCTGCAGCATTTATCCCATCATGTTAATGCCATTTCTGCCACGTGTCAGAAATGTCCACCATGCACTGGAGCAGCAGTGCTGGGTGCGAGGGCCAAATGCCACCCCAGGTGTCTGCGGGTGGAGACCCACAGAATAATCTTCCCCGTTGCCAGTGTTATATATGCTCTTGTGCAACGGTGAGCACCGGAGGACTGCAGACCTTTAGGGAACCCACAGCTCTGCAGGGGACAAAATGCACGTAACTGTGCTTTGAATGTTTGCTATCAGGCCATTTAAGCCATTGGGGTAAAAAACCCCGGCACCCAAACCATATCCCTCCTGCTCTCTTCTCAAGTGCAGGGCAGGGAGCGTGGTGGAGCGTGGCGGCGGTGGGATAGTCACACGCTGCCCGCTGCTGCCTCCTGCCCTGCTGGGCATTTTCCAAGCCTTTGTCATGGTGAAGCCGGGCTGCTCACCTCTCTCCTGGTCACACGGCGACTGCAGGCGCCTTTCGTGGTCTGCGTCTCAGCAGCTCCGGCCAGCTTCTTCGCTGGGCTTGGGAACGCCGCTGACTCTGCCTGGTAGCTCTCCAGGGAGAGGTGTGAGCTCCCTGGATCCCAAAGAAAAGCTCTGGAATGGAGCAGTTTACATTTAAAATCTCCCTAAAGCCATCTGAGACACTGATTACTTGAAGGGTTTACATGGCACAGTGCATATGGTGGCAGGTGACCATAAGGACCGGTGTAAGGTCCTTTACTCTTTGCTTCTGTATTCTTGAAAGCCATGTCTCACGTTGACCTCCCCACAACCCAGATGTTTTCTTAGTGTCAGTTAGAGGCCAAAATAGATACGCCTTTGCATCATGGGGTGTTGACCTCTTTGTACTGCTGCTAATAATTTAAACTCATACTGGTGCATGCGCATACTCTGTATTTCAGCTCCAATCCAACAGCTGAGGAAAGAATTAAGGAAGGAAAAAACATTCACTTTCAGGAACTGCGTGTCAAGACATTAAAGAGGTATTTCTGTTCGACTAGCCTAGCTCAAAACCAAACACAATTGTTTGGGTGGGAATATTTTCATCCATTGTCTAAGGAGCATGTCTGAACAGAGCACGTGAAACAGGAAGCCAGCTGTCATTTCAGGGTGGATGAGTGGTCTGAACGTAAAAACAGAGCCAGACATGCCTGGTGCTGAATGCTAGCTCAGGCACTAGTCTGGTATGATTTTGGTAAAGTCATTCAGCATCTTTGTTGCTGTTTCCAGATCGCTGAGGACGAGGTAATAATTCTCATCTACTCTAAAGAGTATTGTGAGGTAATGAATTCATTTGTGTAAGGCACTTCAAAGATTAAAGTATTATTATTAATAATAACAATAATAATTTTATAAATTCACAACATGATATAGTTGACTTTCATCCATTACTCAAAACCTCTTTGATCTAAATAATATAGTCGCAATTTATTATATTAGCAACTAAAAGAGCAACTTCAGACGCAGCCTTAGAGGTGAAATGCCCTATTTCTCTTAACATCCTCAGCCTGCTTTGTGGTTATAATAGTTGAAAGTTAGTTCAGGATACCTGCCAAACACATTCACTGCCCGTCCCTTTGAAACTGAGTGCAATGAAGAGTGTACATACCAGGCAGATAATCTTAATATTCTCAGACTGGAATTAACACTGTGTCCTTAAATGTTATGTATTGGTCAACCACTAGTATCTTCCAAGATGATTGCGGTGCAACACTCCCTCAAAGAAAACTGGCTGACAAAGAAGAAAAATTGCATAGGCTGTCCAAGTGGATACAACATGAATATGTGACTTTGGATGATGTCAAATGTGAGTAATTGCTGATGTTTCATATCAGCAAGGCATTGCCCATACAATTTAGAAAGCTATTTG
Source organism: Podiceps cristatus (assembly GCA_000699545.1). NCBI lineage: Eukaryota > Metazoa > Chordata > Aves > Podicipediformes > Podicipedidae > Podiceps > Podiceps cristatus. The sequence continues at coordinate 9,910 of KL264396.1, read as the reverse complement.
TACTAACACAAGCATTTTTTTTGAGGAAATCTTGTTTTTCTCCTCTGTATGTTTTCAGATGCTGCTTTGCTTTTGAAAGAAGCAAATGAATCACATCACATGTTATCATTTGCAGCAGTTATGAGGTATTTCATTTAGAGTTTGTTTTGAGAATTTTATGTGTGTAGCTGGTGGGGGAGGAACTAGGGTGTATGAGATGTGGAGTATGAAATATCTCTCTTCTGTGAGATTGGGAAACAATTCCAAATGCATGTTGTCCTCAACATGTGTAGAGAAAAAATCCTATCACCTGTTTGAAAGCCTTCCGCTCTGTTACCTAAAGGAAGCCAAGAACTTGTGCCTAAATGTCTGAAGGTTGTTATCCATTTTACTCTAAGTTAAATCCCAAATTAGCCAGTGCCTCTGCAACACTACGTGCTCCAGGAGTACTAACATGACTGGGAATCTGGTCTGCTGTCCTGTGCTGCTGCTGTTCCCGTCAGAGCTACGGGGCTCATTATTTGCTCCTGTCACTTATCAGCATTCCTTCTCTATAGGCTGAAAGTGAGGAGGCAGCAGGAGGAGCACTGTAGCTCAGAGGCGTATCCCTGAGATCACCGGGGCCATGCAGTGGCTGCATTGCCTTTGACTTAGGAATGTACCTGTAGACCCTGTTGAGCCTTAGCCATACTGTCCTTTCAGCAGCGGAGGGGTGTCCGAGTTGTTCCCCTTTTCCTTTGAATGTGAATGGCACTCCTCCAGCACGTTCAGGGCAGAAAACATGCTGCTTGGAAGTATGTCTGGTAATATCCAAATTCAATCCACTCTTCAGCATGTTTATTGGTCTCTGTTGGTAATTCTTTAAAAGCCTTCAAAGTCTTAGTGTGGGGTGGAGTGCTTGCAACGACTAGGTCTCAACTGTAGCTAGTACTTGCTATAATGCAGGCCCTTGAGGAGAGAATTTGTTCTTTTTCATAATGGTCTGGTGGTGCCTATATCTGCAAATCTGCAGACTTCACAGTGACCTTTCTACCTTCCATTTAGGAATGAGAAACTAGATGAGTTCCTCATGGCCCTGCTCTTCTACCTATCTTTTTACCTGGAAAAAATTGCCCTGGAAAAGAAATGCAGATCCTTGATTTTGTGAGTACAAGACTTCAGGGGTGTAGCAGAGCTTCCCCAGCAAATCTGGAATCACAGGGGAGTCTTTTGTGTCAGAATCAGGGAAATTCTGCGTGTGAGCAAAGACTGCCTGCTATACTGGCCCAGTTTATACATCTCTCCAGGACATAGGCTCCTCTGACTATGTACAGAGACAGATTTTCTGGGAGGGTTTGAACCGCGCTTTGCCCCAGCCTTGCCCTGAGCGGCGTGCACTGTTGTTCATCTGGCATGGCTTCCCCGTAGTCTCCCTTTCAAGATGGTGGCTGGATCCAGTCCTGCTGCAATGCTGTCACCAAACAATTTGGCTCCTCAAGGTAATGCTGCAATTTGAATAAATTATTACTACCACCACCAACGTTAAATCTATGTGAGTGCCCTGGATTGAGTTACCATCCCTTAATGCCATCTCCCAGCAATAACATTCACATTAGCATCCAGTCATTTCTGCTTGCAATACAGAGCACCAAATAGTCGCAACCGAGTCTGCTGGGTGTTAATTTGTGCTGTGGGTCACATTGCTTTAAGTCTTCATTTCTAAATACTTTGCAAAGCAGGTTCAGGTGACTCTTAGGTGCTGGAAACAAGTTACAACATGAGGAATATATGCTAGGAAAGCAGTTCCCAAGTAAGGGTGTGTGACCACACTTGCTACCTTGCAGAGTGGAAGTGGGGATGCCGGGGGAATAGTTTAGGAGCTGCTGTGTTAGAGGGTTATATGCCTTGGGAGTAAGTGTTAAAGAGTTACAAACTATGACTGCAAGAAACTGCTATGATTTTCTGGAGTCTATAATAGTCTCTGAGAATTGATTGACCATTTTCTTAAAACACCTAATGATTGCTTACTTCACAATACATGAAGCCTTGATATAAAGAGGGACTGACTTACCTGGATTGAAGAAAAGACTGTTGGAGGATTGTTGGCCTTAAGGAAATGATTTTTTTCACATCCATAGATTGCCAGGTGTTTGTTTCATTGTGCAAGGAATAATTCATAAATAAAGAAAACCATCAGTGTAGTTTCATACACAACGGTTGTAGATTCAGTTGAGGTGCTCTGGGCTGCAATTTGCAAAATGATCCCCTCGATCTTGGCTGGTAAAGGACAAAGAGGCCACTCCATGGGTCATGACACTTCAGTGTGGTTCGTATCATCTACTGGTGTGGCAAATACAGAAAGAGACTGGACAAAGAGGAGTTTGGACTTACTGCAGTATAGGGTTAGGTGTCCTGGACCAAGGGGGCTCTGGTTAGTAGGTATCAGCTATAAGCACTGATAAACCCTGCCAGGAGAGACTTTTCAGTGTGTTTGGGCATGCAATGCTCCCAAAGTGACGCTTGCCTTTTGGCAGGAAACATATACCGACTCTCCACTTCTATAATACTGTTTTATTTAGATTCATTACCTCTCCTGAAGGGAAGTGGCTTGCTTGCCAGGATTACCATTACACTGCATGCAGTGTAACATCAGAGAAGCTTAAAGAAGAGATACTTACCATGCAGAAGCAGGAATTCAGGATATTGATCTACTGAATTATAAACACAAGGAAGGAAAATGAAATGACAAATGGCAATTTTAGGTCCTATTTGATGCTGAAGTTCATCCTTAATTGTTTTAGCATCTTAACTGACCTGGAGAAGCAGGGAGATATTAATTACGGTGTGCAGAGCTTTCTGGTATCACATCTTCTTTCCCTCCCATTTCCTCTGTTACCCACCTAGTCTAATTCTGAACTCGGTACGTGCTATATTTCAAACCAAATGTAGCAAGGACAGTCTTTTCCCTCCTCTGGAGTAAAGTTCTGGAATGGTCTTCCAGTACAAACTACTTTTTTTTTTTTTTTTTCTTCTGAAGGTGAAGCTCTGTGAACTTGTGAAAGGGATTTTACAACTACATAATGGAATCATAATGACATAAAATTAGACTTGTGATAGGAATCCTTGGGTTTGTGATATGCTGATGTATTTGAGACAATGTGAAAGAAGATTGCATAGCCGTGTTTTCCTATATCTGTCCCACATAAATCCCATGCTCAGGGCTGTTGCTAGTGGCCTGCTCAGGAAGAAGACTCCCTCCCCCTTCCTCTAAGATACAATTTAGTTTCAGAGGCTTTTTTGCTTTTCTACGTAGTACTGGCTATGTGCCACAAGTAGAGACAGACTGGAGGCAAGACATGCTGGTACCATTTCATGTTTCTTGTTAGTGACACCTATAATTTGCTTCCAGTTAAAATGACGGACAGATTACTTGGAGCTTGGGCTTGGTGACCCACCTAGTCCTTTATCAGCCTGATACTCCTATATGACAGACACATCCAACAGCTGTGCAGTCCTCGAGCTGCTCTTGTAGACCCTGTGTCATAATCTAGTAACGCAGAAAACAATTTTGGTTATTCCTGCTTCTAGCTGGTCTGTTTTGGAGTTCCAGCCATTTGGGTTGCCTGTGAGAGATGCCCAACTCATCTGCTGGGACTTACTCTTGTCCACAGGGAGCCAGGCCTGATGGTCTGAATAACTCCTCAACTGTCTTGAACCCAGACCGTGTAGAAGTATTGGTGTCCACAGTACCTCAAGAGAATGTCTGAGACCGTCCTGGCTTCAGAAGTCATTGCTTCTGTGCATGAAACTTTTTTTTTTTTTTTTTTTTTTAAATAAAATATTGGCAGAGGTTCGTATCAGAGAACATCAGGATGAATATGGACATATCTGGCTTCTTGTGACTTGATCTTTTGTTGATGATGTGCTGATTCTTTGTAAATCCAAGCTTGAGGTTGTCCTGGCCTCTTTTAGGTTCAGGAAGGTCTTGTAACTAACTTCAAAAACAACTGACCAGTTTTCCAAAGCAGCAGGCATGAGGCATTCCCCCACCGGAGACAGCTTGGGAGTATTCATCTCTGAAATATGTAACTCCAAGAACAAAAACTCACCAGCAGTGGATGAGGCATGAATGGAACAAGGGCTATTATTTCTGTCCTGCATTTTCTTTCCCCTTTAGTTTCTGTCTGTTTCTGCTTCCAACCCTTTCATGTCTTTTGGGGAAAATCTGCTGAATTTTATTAGCAATTATCCTTGAGAAGCTCAGAGTAATTGTCCTCATTTAGTAAATGTGGGTTGTGTAGGAAGCTTTAATGCTGGAGGCCATCAGGGTTAGGACAGATAAAGCCAACTCTCCTGAGTGTGTGAAAGGAGGCAAGTAACTTTTAGGTCGGCAGCGCTTCCAGGCACCGGCAGACAGTCCGGTGGATTACAAGGGAAGCAGAGGAAATAGAAAGCTTTGGCATTTCCTTAGTGTTTGATCTGAATTGGCTTAAAATACAGGCTTGCGGTGTCAGCCGTTCCTGTTTAGAGGCGGTCCCAAAAGCGCTTCATGTGCCTTTTTGAAGAGGAGTTAAGTGCTGTCTCTGAATGAGCCAGACCCACCGCTCCAGGCCGCCCGGTGACAGAGCCTGCGCCCGGAGATATCTAAATGCACCTCCAGGGCTTTTATGCAGGCTGCAGAAAGGGTTCATAAGCTAAGCAAGATCAAAGACGGCAACCTGACGGGCTGTGGGCATGCAGCTTTTAAGTTGTGTGGGGCAAGAGAGACTGTCTGGGCCCAAGCCCCAGGCCTTGCTGCCCCACCGGCATTGCCAAGCTGTGCGGGAAGCGTCTGAGACCAGCCTGGCTGCAGAGGTGTCCCCCGATGGTGCTGTCACGCAGTGCCTTGGTTTATGTGCCTGAAACCATGCTTACTTCTCAGGAGCAGTCACTCTTTTAGCATCCCTCTGTCCAGAGCACCTTCCCTGAAAACTTTTTTCCTTTCTTGTTTTAAACAGGACTATGATATTTGTAGAGAAGAAAGAAATGGACGATGTATTGGCGAAGTTAGCGGTGGCCAGGATTCACCTTGCCAAGGTGTACTGTAACCTTATCCTCGGACGAGGCACGGCACAGCAGGGCCACATGCCCAGTGGAAAGTAAGCCAACCCACCTGGGGACTCGCGCTATGTCAAGGGCCACAGCAGCCCCGGGCCAGGGCCTCTGTGGAGTGGCACAAGGGAATGCCCAGGGTAATAAAAGTCTTGTGAGCCAAGGAGTCACAGAGGGCTAAGGGCCCACGAGCCAGAGAAGTGTGCTGATCTCCCTGCAGCTCCATCTCATCTCATAAGAGACTCCAAAAGTGTTTCTGGTGAGCTGTTGCCAACTGATTTGGCCACAATGAGTTGCAGTAGAGCTCTGGATGCCAGACTGGGAAGCTCTAGCCCTGGTATGCAGAAGCCTTGCCAGATATACAGACCAGGAAACTTCGATGGGTTCAACATGCAAGTCAGCAGTGCCAGCCCTGGATCTTACCCCTGCCATTTGCCTCTAACTGAATCTCTAAAGCAAATGGTTATGTACCTGCTGGTTGCCACTGATGCCTGCATAAATTTCCTCTTATACCAAGTCTAAGATAGCATAAAACTAGTCTAGCAAGTGAAGGAGACCATGTTCCTCAAGGGCAGCAGCTGAAGGGAGTGGAGACAAGAAGAGGTTGTGCTTAGGCATTGGACGTGTAGGACTCCTACCTCTAGCAGGGGAGGCAGTGCATGGCTTTTTCAGAGTGGTGGAGACCAACTGCTCTTCAGATGCGATGGTGCCAGCAATGAACTGAAAGGGGAGAGAAACCTGTAGTGGGAATTAAAAGAGAAACTGAAGAAGGCAAGAGAGGATGGCAGGGTGCTCAAAAAGGCAGAGCAACCAGGGGAATGAAAAGGGGAGTTTTAACAGGACATGAAGGTGGTGTGGTTTAACCCTGGCCAGCAACTAAGCACCACAAAAAATGGTTAGTGGGAGGAGAATGTAATGACAGAGAGATCATACACCGTGGTAGTGTTAGGGACTCTCCTCAGTCATGTACGTTCCTGCACCACGTTTCCTCGATGTTTCTTTTCCCTGGCAGTAGAAAGGAGCTGGCAGTCGCCTCACAGCACCCCAGTCCCTTGGGATCTTCTCAGAGCAGTTTCAGGCAATTTTTTTTCGGTCCGTTGGTGTGAAACTGCTGCCAGTCCCCCAGAGGAGTCACA
>JMFS01039081.1:0-10585 GCA_000699545.1 Podiceps cristatus | reverse complement strand
TTCCAACCCAGACCATTCTATGATTCTGTAAAGGAATGAAACCCTAAATAGACCAGAAGTGCAAGATCAGCAGGTACCTGCCAACAAAACTAAACGGCAGCAGGCACCTGGGAAGCCCAGAGGGACCTTCATGGTTGCGAACATGACATGTAACTTCTCCTTAAGTCAACCAGTCAGTCCCTGTGGTCACAGGGGTTACTGGCATGGGGCTGATGTCACTGACACCCAACCAACACACCACACTCCCATCCACATGCCCAAAGCCACTTCCAAACAGAAATTACTGTTTCTTGTGCTGCAGGGATACGAGAAGGGAAAGAAATAACGACCCTTTCAGGCTTTCTGAGGACAACAAAATTGTCAGCCAGTTGTAAAAACATTAGATCACTTCCAAGAGTGTTGTCCACCTCCTTACACTTGTGTAACTCAGTAGTCCAAGCACAAAATTAATTGCACACTGAGTTTGTAGACACGGCTATTGCAACAGAACAGGGAAGTTTCACGCAAGTCAGCAGCTCTGGAGTTGACCTCCACACTGCATATAACCACATTGGCACACACAAAGCTTCTGGCATGCAACTGGTTTTTAAGGAGATGCACTGTTAGCATTTCAAGTTCCTCAAAAAAAAAAAAAAAAGAAAGAAAAAAAAAAGAGAAATAAGCAAGTTTGTTTTTGTTTTTGTTTGGGTTTTTTTTTTAAAAAAAAAAAGTGAATTTTGATCAGTTTTGCAGGCACAGAGAAAATGTAACACAGAAGAAACCCCTAAGTGACAAAAACTCCAGGCTGATACAGAGGATAGCAAAAAGCAGCTCACTACAGTGATGGAAACTCTCCTGCTACTCCAGGAAAGGACTTCAAATCTCTTAAGAGGAAGATCTCTCCCCAGATTTCTCAGACTACTCAGGTGGTTCTGTTATACACTGTTTTAATACTTCCAAGTCCAGCCTCAGCCAGAATTTCACAAAGCAGGTGGTATGTGAGGCATTAAGAAACAAAAAGAGAAAACTTATTGACACATTAACTGAGGTTTTCAGAGACCTCAAGAACAAAACCAGAAGTGAACAAAAAGCCCAAATTCCTACTTCCTGAAAGAACTACAACTGATCATTAGAAGTAAAGAATTAAACAATGACTAAAGACCACCAAGAATATTCTTAAAATGCATATTCCAGCCAGGGGTACTGTGGAATATTCTGGGATTACTGTGCGGTATACGGGAACAGATTAGGTAGATTCATTGACTCTAAGGCCAGCAGAAGCAGCCTATTACCTGGGCAGTTAAATGTCACTGTCAGTCATTAGAGTTTCTGCAGCCATATGTCTAAGCCCATTTCAGGAATAGACTTTTGCTTCAGCACCTCTTCAAAACTCACTTTGGGTTGCAGCCTTTGAACTTTTCAAACATATGGGAAATAACTGACTCCAGTTAAAATGTGAGCCCCCCTCTGCTTAAGCTGACATTGCAGCTAGGAACAAAGAACGGGAAAGAGCCACTCGGTTGTGTTTTTATTTGAATCCATTCAGCCATCCCAAAAGACAAAGAGGTTTGCTTCAGCACCTCTTCAAAACTCACTTTGGGTTGCAGCCTTTGAACTTTTCAAACATATGGGAAATAACTGACTCCAGTTAAAATGTGAGCCCCCCTCTGCTTAAGCTGACATTGCAGCTAGGAACAAAGAACGGGAAAGAGCCACTCGGTTGTGTTTTTATTTGAATCCATTCAGCCATCCCAAAAGACAAAGAGGGTCTAGGGGAAAAAAAAAAAAAAAACAACAAAGTCGGATTTTATGAAAGATGTCTGAGTGTCCAGATTACATCTAAAGCCAGTCTCACGCTCACTTCCCATCGTGCATTACTGAAACATCCCTAGCTTTATGAGGTATCGACATTTCAGCTCGTTAGTATTATTTACCACTGCAAAGTCAGCAAGGGCTTTAACACTAGCTCAAACCACAGAATATAAATAAGCAACTAGCAGATCATTTTAGGGGCTGGGTGGAGTCCTGTCCTTTTCATCCCCAGCACCTCTCCCTATCCACTGCTGCCAGGAACAGGGAAAAGGAGTGCTTGGGATGGGTTGCAGAATTTGCATTTATGCAACAAGTACCCATAACAGGACACAATTCTGCTAATCTCTCCCTTTGGTCTATTGAGCCTCAAAACAGAAGCACCAGGAACCAGAGACTCCTTGTTCTTACAGAGAAAAATAATACTTCTTTTAAATCAATGTTCACTTGTCTTGGCCCCCTTTTCCCCCCCATTGAAGCCCTTTTACGAACTTAATTTTGTGGCTATCAAGAACCAGTCAAGCAATTACACTTCAAATATCTCTTGAAATCCACCTCCCTGGTAACCCATTAGCTCCCACTACTGACCTTCTAGAAAGAAAATGGATGTATTCCTGCTTACCCGAGGAGGTCTATAACAGAAGGCAATGGGTTATTTCAACCCACCACTTCTCATTCTGCATTTTGTTTCTGGGGCTAATTTTCTACCAACTAATTAGTACCAACAGATACCCAAGCAGAGCGTTCTTGTAGAGCGTATGTATAAAGTACACAGAAATTTAGTATTACCAGTCCCACATACCAGCCCATGGGGGTTTTTTTCACCACATGGCTCCAAGCTCTAGTTAAAGTCCTGTTGATGTCTCATAAAAAAATTTTAACTGGTTGCTATTGTGACACCAAGACAGAAATACCTGTCTAAATACTGGGGTCTTTTTTATTTTTTAATCTCACAAAGCAGTCCTTATATTTTCTCCTTTTTTTTAAAAAAAATTTGTGACTTAATCCTTTTGATCTTCATAAGGATCTACTGGCCAATGTCATACCTAGCAAGCTGTTTGTGGAACAGTACACTAGCCCAAAAATTTTCCTTGAAAGAACTAGACCTAGAAAGGCAAACCACTCTCCAGTGATCAAATCTACCCTACATTTGCGCTGCGAAAATAAAAAGAATCAAAGTGTTTTATACAGGACAAACAATATCTATAATTCACTAGCTAGGTCAAGGACACTTGCTAAAGAAAATCATCTCAAAAATGCTCATCTCATATCACATCTTTTCTATAAGAGGACCAATAAGTAATTAGATTTTTTTTTCCCCAGCAGCCACAGGAGACAGATTTTCCTCTTTTAGCTTCTAAAAAAAAAAAAAAAAAAAAAAAACCAGTATTCTTCCATTGGTGCTGGAGTTGTTCCACTGTGACACGTACCGTACTCAGCCAACCTGTCAACAAATGCAACACAACAGCTAAAATTATGTTAGCAGCTGCTATCTTTTCCTTCAAGAAATCTCAGTCTGTCTTTGTTTGCCCATCTGTTTTTTTTTTTAAAACAAACAAACAATAATTAACACCTGCCACAAGATCATCCCAAACGTTGTTCATTTTCTATGTTCCTGAATGAACACCTGCCTGAAATGTGAAGGATGAGCTTCATATTTACACTGCTGTTCCACAATCAACCCTAACCCCATTTCTGGCCCAAGCACAGCAGATGTGAAATACTATGGAAAGTACCTATGAATGTGGTTGACAAGCATCACCGAACATGCCTTCCATCCTACACAGCTTCAGCAAGGCTGCTCCCGCAAACATCTTGGATCTTGACACAAATTCCTCTGTGCCAGAGAGGATAGAGAGAATGATCCCAGAACATCTCTATCAGCAGGTTGCAGCTGTGAGAAAGAAGATTTCATCTAGTCTGATCCCCACTGTACTTCCCTCAGCTGTGCTTGTTTATTTGGGCTCCTCTCAGAGATAAGGAGTCAAGTTTAAATGCCTATTTGTTGTATATAATCGTAAGGCAATGGGGCAAGCTATTTCCCCGTGGTTCATGCCAACAATCAGTTCCCATATTCCCATAATATATTCCCATCCGTATCCTCAAGACATTTTATTGGCTGGTCCATTCCATATTATGCATTACAGTAAATTGAAGAGACGGAGGAATATGGTGGTTAATGGAAGGTGCATGGCAGAGTTTCATGTCATCAACTGGAAGGGCTCCAAAAATGGTCCAGATGCTTTGATGGAGCTGAGTTTACTTTCAATGTGGTATAGTGCTGTGTGATTCGGACTTGGAAAACGGCACCTATGGAGCACCAGGATGAAGATAGAGGGGTTTCTTGTTCTGCAAGACAGTTGGTTTTATGAAGTTTTTATTAGGGAGGTGGGAAATTGAAGTCTTGAGGACAAATCCCTCATGCAAAAAGGTACATTTGTAACCAGGTGAGGAGAGTGTCACCAAGGATGCAACTGGTTTGTCAAAGGAGCCCAGATAAGTTATTTCACCACTTTCTGCCTCAACTCATTGAAACAGTGGACGTGTACATGCATACAAAGGAAAGGAGAATGCGTTGTTGTTGACTAATGTTTACATGGCCTTTTCAGAGCTCACAGGAAAGGTACTCCAGATTTGTAAAACAGTCCTAAAGACCCAACTACACAAACAGGAGTAGCATGTGAAAAAGCACCACCTTCCAGCATACTGCTCACCAACCACTCCTAAACAAACCCATCATAGGAAAAACAAGAAAAAATGCTATATGAAAAGATGGATTAAAAGTTCAGCTTCAGCAGAGATAAGTCATTCTGCCCAACTTTCACAGCTACTGAACACAAACCTTTCTTGGATTTAGTTTCCTGAAAAAATATCAAGCCATAATTTCAATCAGCTGCAACTGTAAAGGTTCAGAGCTTTCTACAGGAGGGAACTAATTCAGAAGAGGTGTTCAGATTCCATTGACCTCCATAGTTTTGATACAATTAGAGAAGTTGAAAAACTGATTGTCCCTTTGTTTCCCCTCTTTTTCTCTTCCTAGACTCAGAGAAGCATAATCCTGAATTGATAGCTTCTCCAAATGCTCAAGCTATGATTTATCAGTCCAGGAGGGTGCAGTGGAGAAGTAATTGCATTAGCACTGCCACTGATAAATAGTGCTTTCTTCAGACTTACGAGCCGCTGAGGGCTAATTACTCCTCAGATTCCAGATTCCGTTTGGCTTTAATCACAGGGTGAATCATCTCCTTCCAAACATGGCAGATATTAATGGCAGCACATTTATCCTAATTAATCTTCCATGGGGAAGGCCTTTTCTTTTAATTAAAGACATGAAAATGTGCAAAAATGACAAAAGACCATGTAGCTAAGTAAGGACAAGAGTCAAAGCACCTCAGAGGATGGTGAGGATTATTTTCACAAGGAGATAAAATAATGAGCCATATTCATCCTTAGCATCTGGATTTTGACCTTATTAAGCTGACACATTGAGACAAATTCATCTTCAACACTTCAGCTAAGTGAAAGTGGTGTTTATGAAGGAATGGAGGACCCAATTCTAGCATCTTTGGCTTTGTGACTTAGCCATTAGTACTCAAGCCTCACCTTCCCCACACCACCACCCAAGAACTACAGCTCAGTAGTGATGACATACAAAAGCCAGAAAATCAACAGTTTATTTGGCTGCAGAAACCTCCTACTGCCATCTGTGTAAACAAAAGACAAAGAACAAACACTACAGCTCAAGACATGGTAGAAGCAAAACTTTCAAATCTAAGCAAAAGTATTGTTTCACTAGATGTTTGCTGGTTCCTAAGAGATATTCTTCAACCTGTCAAACAACCCCTTTGGAAATATTATATCAGCTCTTACAAGGCCTGCTACTGGGAACACGGTTCACAAATACAGATGTCAGTTACTCTGCTGCAAACAAGATGCTGAGAACATGGGTTTCTTTCAAAGGTGGGCTTCACATAGGTTTTCTGTGGGCAACATGCAAAATACGTTTCTCTGAACCTACAATAATTGAGGATCCTGTCTAGGTTAGTTCTACACTGCATCAGGAATTCCTCTAATTTAGAGGTTAATCTAAATGAAGCTACACTCATGGCACAAAACCCTCTTTGAGCAGACATAATTTTTCCTATCCTGTGTCTCAGAGACAGGTTGCAGAGAAGAAAAAAAAAAAAAGAAAGAAAGAATAGCAAGAACATCTCATCAGTCAGCCTTATTACACTATTTGGAGTCAGTTGTCAGATTGCTTACCAGCCTTCTATGGCCAGTTGATAAATACTCAGCTAGGGTCTGGGCACTGGGATTACAAAGAGGCAATTACTCTCACAATGTGAACAGATAAGATGGTGGGATAACATTTTCTTTCAGATTTCTCATAGTATACTTCACTCAGGAACTGTTTTATTCTCAGCATCTCCAGTAATTGCAAAGAGACCTTTATGCAGTGCCCTTATGCAGTGCTATCGCTGGGGATTTTACCTACATTTGTACCTTATGGCTTCCTTAAGCAAAAGGCCATTTGGGCTGCACATGCATGTACTGCTCTTTTACTTTACAAAGAAAACCCTCTTCAAAGACCCTCTGAAAGGAGACCAAGATGCAAAACAGTTCTTGCCCTGACCTGGCATATTTTAAATATCACAGCTTTAGTCTAACCTGATGGTTACGTGGTGTTCCCAAGAACTGAGGAAATGTACCTACTGGCACATTAAGTGAGACTGCAGTCGATACTTCTAAAGTGGCTGTTTATGCTGCAGCAGAGAGCTGATAAACAGCCTTGCTTCTAGTTTCTCTTAATTTAGAATTCATTATGTCTCTCTTTCCATGAAAGATAAACCAATAGCTGCCCTTGACAGCTGTTTTCTTTGGGGTCATTCTCTCTATCCACCCATCTACTCTTTCTTCGGGGGGTTTTGCTCACTGTAATGCTAGCTCTATCAATTTCATTCAATTCTTCCAACACAATCTACAGGGACTGAGGAGGACAGCAAAGCCAAATGCATTTAACCATTTAGATACCAGGCATCAGTATGAATTATGATAGTTAAAGGAACTGCAAGCAACAGCAAGAGCTCTATCACAATAGGAGCATGAGTAAATGAGCAGCTCATGCCAAAAGGTGAGACACTCAGCAGGATGCCAGTTGGATTGACTTGAGATGTTTTATTTTGGTTCAGCTAGTGTTGCACCTGGGTCTCAGCTGGAGGTTCAGTTGTGTTAGTGTGCCAGATATACGCACAAAGTATATCCAACCTTTTAGTGCAATAAATACTTTCCAGGACTCTGATATATACGCAGAAAAGGACAGATATGACTGCTTGAAGAGCACGAGAATCCCCTACTAGATTAGTAGTTCATATAGCCCAATATGGTTTCTCCAACAGCAGCTGTAGGAGATGCTATTTACAGAATACAAAGACTGTGTAATCCCTTCCTCCACATCTTCCACCAACACCCACAGTCACTGCATAAGGATGTTGGAGAAAAATTCCCTGCCTACTCCCTTTACTATCCATTCAGAGATTAGTTACTTGTGAAATTATCTTTTCCTTTTCAAGCCTGCTGCTTTTATTCAAAAAACTCCAGATGCTCTCTGCCTGAAGAAAGCTGCTCAGGTGGGAAACTTATGAAGGAAGGTAAAGATGAGGCTGGAGAACAAAAAGGAGAATGGAAGATGAGCAGCTTAAACTATACCATCCTCATTAGTAACTCAAAAGTTTCCACTACCCAAAGTCTGAAATCACAGCCTGACACTGTACAAAGGGTTCCCAGGGCCTGCTGAGGATTTAGTGTCTTCATTCCTATGGAGGCACCACACAGCTGGAACATTTAGACTGTAAACAGCCAAAAGAAACAGCAGAGGCAGTAACTTTCATATTGCCCCTGTAAAAAACGCAGGGGTGTCATTAGAACTTTTCGTGGTACTGCAAGAACATCGTGACTCCTCACTGTAGGAAGAGCCTGTACTATTCATAGGTTTCTCACATTGTTCCTTCCTCAGACACCTCTTCAGTATCACAAAAGACAAGATGGAGAAGAAATCGCCAAATTATCTTTCTTCTGCTCACAGTTGAACTCATTTCTGCTCATATGCTGTGATCAGCATTTGCTCACTGAAGCTATAAGAACTCCTATCTGAAAAACTCACAGTGAACAAGAGGTAATCTGTGATAAATTAGTGCAGAACAGCAAGAACAATATTGACAAACCTTAGATGGTCAAAGTCCCGAAATGCTGATAGCAGCAATAGGCTTTAATTAGGTTTTTAAAGTAACTGGAAAACAAAGTGAGCATCAAAAGGCTTCCAGCTACACCGGAACTTAAAAGGGGAGTGCTAGGTCTTGAAATGTGTTATGTTCTTCAAGTTGAAGAGACTTTGATAAAACCACTACAGGCTTTTTAAGCTGTTCTGCCAGGGACGTCCCAGAACTCCCTCCTGCCATTCCTGGAACAGTTCATTCAAATGTTTGTTCTCTGTCTGGTTGATTTAGATCATCTGATACTGTCTCTGTTCCCAGATCAGGAGATTTGAAATTTTACAGGGACATGGTGGACTCCAAAAAGCCAGCCCATGGCTTTGCACCAACAGTCCCGTGACCAATCTTCAGTCGCAAGAGTTTATGGCTGAAGACAACAGGGGAACGTCCTCTGAACTGATCCTGGTAAAGTTTCCATGGCAGCATTGAGTTCTGTCCCCTGGTACCTCCATATGCCACTGCTCAGTGTTGGTCCTGTTCTATAAAGAGGGGCACGGGGCAGAACACTGATATGTCTGACTTGGGGCTGTTAGCCATGAATTGTTTGTGGCCAGATTAGAAGTCAGTGGGGAGAAGGAAACAATCATTTCTGTCCGACCACTGTCTGCATACCAGTAGATCCAACTCTGACATTACCAAACTGGAAATGCTAGTCAAACAAATATCTGCTCCCCTCCATCCCACCCCCAAAAGAGAGAAAAGCCACCAATGCCAAGAGAAAGGCTCAGAATTGGGAACAAAATCCTGCTGCCAGAAAGAAATGTGGAAAAAAATGAACCATGAACTGAGCCAAACCTGTCCCCTCCCTCAATGAAAAGGGAGCAGGTACTATTTGTATGTTTATGGGAAAGACTTTTGCCTTTGTATGGCACTGGAAGGAGACCACATTCCCTGGCAGAAAAGCCATCCCCTCTCCTCAGCTGTAATAAAAGCCACCTCTCCCTCTCTCCTTACCAACCTCTCATTAAAGGTTCAAATGATCCCCAAGCAGAGAAATGTAATTAGGCTCTAACTCCTGGGAATTGCTATCAGTTTGCTCACAGTGGCTGGTAAATGGCTGAACATCTCCATCCGCCTGCCAGGCCACGATACAGTTTCCAGCATCTTTTGCCACCGTACAGCACGGTGGCTCCCAGAGCTCAGGAGAAATCCTGCCTGCAAGCCCTCAGCACAGCCCAGCTTCTAGTGTTCTCCTGATAATACAAACTGCCAGCCAGCATCTTTAATTAGAAAAGCAGCCACGATGGAAGAAAGTCAAGATTAACCCACTGAGTCACCCAGTTCCATCTCTGTACAAAGAAATAATCTTGTTTACAACTTTTTTTCACTGGCAAACCCCAAGTGACATCATTCACGTGATAAAAAACCAGTGGGTTCACACTGCTGAGGCATATTAGACCTCAAAACACTGCATTGTCTATGGTAAACAACCACAATACCATAAGGAAAAGCTCCTTCTAAAGACAGACAGTGAAAAACAGCAAAGGATCTAGGAGAATCCTTCAGTCTTTCTTGATCATCGAGATGGACTGAGCCTGGAAAGCAGGAAATTATTCTTTCCTTTAGAGCCAGGCTCTGTGTCACCTCGGTTATGTCATTTTGCCTTCTGGACCTCTTTTCCCACCCAAAAATTCAGGAATTGTGGTAACAACTCAAATGTTCAGCCAAAGGTCCCAATATGGCTAAAGAAATACCACATCAAATGCCCAAATCATTAATAAAAATAATCTCTGTTTCTAAAAACTCCTGTGTAGCTTGTCAGAGATCTAACCAGGCTATACTGTGATTCCCTTCTGGCCTATTAATCATTTTTTTCTTCCCTTTAAAGAAAAAGCATCCAACCATGTCTCTAATACAGCACCATTGCTGGTAACTGGGAAGCTTGATGTCCTCCAGCTGTGGTGTTTTGCTCTCATGGCACAGATTTCATCCTCACAGAGTTTCCTTTATCTTCAAGGAAAATAAACCTTGCCAGGTTTTTTCCTTATGTTACTCTACTAGCCTGTCCTGTTATTTGTGACCAACGGCTGCACTGCAAGCACTATAGCATCCTGATGTATAAAGGCTTTTTTGGTTTTAAAGCGTGGGCTGACTTTTCCAAAAAAGCACAGAATTAAGAATTGCCAGAAGTAACCACTGCCCTTGCCCAGGTTGAAAATACAATTTTGTAAAATTTATTATATAGATCAGAACCTTGGCATTTATGTCACACCTTAACCTGAAGCGCAGGAAGGTTGTACCATTCTGCCATGGATCCGTTTCCAAGATTGGGTAGAAAACTGATCTACAAAGGCTGTAGATCTTTTCTTTAAGATAATTTTCTTTGTTATGAAAGATCTAGTCTACAAAGGCTGTAGATCTTTTCTTTAAGATTAGTTTTCTTCGTTATGAAAGATCTAAAATGTGTCCCACCATTGGGGGGTGAAGAAATGAGACAATAAGTATGAACTGAAGTTGGGAACATGCTAGGCTGAGGATTCAGCCAGAGGTCAGGATGGGAAGGTGTCCTGGTTTTAGCCAGGATGGAG
>KL264395.1:6889-30151 GCA_000699545.1 Podiceps cristatus | reverse complement strand
AATCTCATCCCAGCATGCTTTGCACCCTGAGCTCCCAAGGTGCTGGAGGCCAGGGTGATGGGCACAGGGTAATTACACCGAGAGAATATTAGGTGTAGCTCTCCGCTCCCTGCTCCTTGGCTCACTTTCTCCACCCTTCACGCCGAGCAGCCAGAGCCTGCTTTTATACACTTATTTGAAATGTAAAGCTTTGTTATGAAATGGAAGAGCAGGGTTCAAGCTCCTTGTGGTATGCGCGTGTGGGTGAGCCCCTTCAGCTGCTCGCCTGTAGTCTGCAAATACTGTAACAACTCGTTACCTCTTGATCTCTTCATACAAACAAACTTCAGATGTTTGACTGGGTTTTCTGATACCTTTAATGTCAGGTTCAACAACTCATTTTAGCTGGGAAAAAAACCCTTGTGTTTATTTCCGCAGATGTGAGAAATGTGGTTGGTTTGTTTGTTTGTTTTCCTTTTTTTTTTTTTTTTTTTTTTCTTTCTTATAAATACACTGATGCAGGACACATTGCGTGTACAAAACAACTACCTGCTGCTCACTTGCATATTTAGGTCAGTGCTGGAATCGGCTCCAACAAAGAGATGCCAACTCTTTGCCCAGGGCCCTTGAATTTTCATCCTGGCTATTTCTCCTTGAATGTGGCAGAACATCCTTCTGGATCGCTGGAGTAACTTGGTGGTGTCTTGAGTTTTGTGGGAATGGGTTACCTGCCGTTCTTATTATGGTCTGTGTAATTTGATGTGTGTTTTTTGACGCACGTGTGGAGAGAATGGGCAAAATTCTGGTTAAATACCTTTTTAGATTCATGTAATATTTAGTAGTAGGACAGAAATAGCAGCGTGTAACAGATATATATCATTTTTCATCCAGAGGAGAAGTCAAAGTGTTTCATGGCCAAAGATCCTGTATAGGTAGAATGAAATATGATGTAGTTTTTAAGGCCTTTTTTTGGTTTGGTTTGGTTTTTTAAGCAGTTAGCCTATTTTTTGCTGGATGTTGGTTGGCAGTAATCGGGTCTTTTAAATTCTTTTTTTCCAGACAACACATCGGTGAATTCGGGATATTTTGACCAATTTTTTGATGCTGTTTTCCCAGGTCCAGGAAATCTAACTGGCAGTTTGTTTCCGAAGCCTATTCCCAATATATAAAGTACCACGAGGATATGTGTTTTCTGGGTAGAGCTGATGGCACAGCACTGTCACTGGCTGCCTTTTGCAGCTGCTGTTTTTTGCAGAGAGATCATCCACGGTGACTGAACTCGGATCTGGAAAGGGAGGGACGAGAAAAAAAGGGTTCCTGTTGCTTCCGACTGTACATTAACTTTGGATTTCCTGACCCGACTTGGGAATCCGCTGCTGACATCAGCCGTGAGAACAACCTGCTGTCAGCTGGGACTCTTGCTGCGGGAGGTTGTCCTGTGTTATTGTCCTGAATAGATCTTTCTAGGAGATAATCTTTACTTGGAGATTATTTTGACAGAGTATTGAATCATAGCTGATTTAGGCAGAGTTCCTGATTTCGGTTAATTTTGGCAGGAAAAACAGTGATCGCTCTGCATATTTCCGTAAAAAGGATTCTGGATCGTTTACCAGTTCTGGTTAAATATTTTTTGAAAGCATCTATTAAAAAAAAAAATCAAAACACAAAACTATTTAATTTTTACTTTTTTCATCCTGAAATTCGGCATATGTTCCCTTGAAAAATGAAGAGGGTTTTAGATGATTGCGGGTGGCTTGTTTCTTAACTTGCTCTGTCAATCAGAGGTGGTTTTTGTTTTGTTTTGATTTTTTTAAACCTGAAATTTGGCAGTGTATCGCCCGCAGTGCGTGTTAATGCTTCTTTCTTCTTTACGTTTCACAAAGGCCGCGGCGTTTCCTGCTTGCCGTAAGGAGGGTAGTCGCCTGCCTTGCAGCTGACTCACCGTTCGCAAATCAATTTGCAGAAATGACGATTGTCCCACATTTTAAAACTGCAAAAGGGTAGGGCGGGTTGTGAGATCCCTTGATTCAGCGCATCTGCCATTGAGGAAAAGCAGCGGGTATCCTGTTACATCGACTGGTTTGGAGTCTCTCTTTTATCTCCTTTTTGCTGGGGAACAAAGGGAACCAGCTCACTTTGTATTCTTTGCTCAAACGCTTTCATTTTTCATACATAAACGGAGCGTAACTTCAGAGTAGAGCTGCAAAATGCAATTACTTGAAAATGAGATGTTTTTGTGAAAATGAGAACCGGTTATAGAGGATGGGTGCACCGGGATTTGAAATGTCATCTTTGCAGTTATAAGTGAGAACAAGAAAATTCTGTGTGCTAAATTAGCTGCAGCGTGCTGAAACCAGGGATGTTTGGGGCTCATTTTTGTGATCTGAACCCCACTGCTAGGTTCTTACACGTTGAGTCTTTGGGCCTCCTCCTGTACGAGTAGAACTTAAAGACTAGATTATAAATAGATTTTATCTTGATTAATACGCAATAAATACATAGGTAAATATGGTGAGTAGGAACGCATGCATCCTATATATTTGTAAAACACAGTAGGCAATTATGGAAGGCAGATTATTAATTAAAAAGAGCTTGTAAACTATGCTTGTAGTAGAGCACGTGTAAGAAAAGGATTTCGTGTCCACCTCCTTATTAAGATATGAACAATCTCCTTTGCAGCTCAGGTTTTCCATCTGATCTTGCCGATCATAAGATCAAAAAGTCTCTATTTGACATTGCTATGATGCCATGGTAAAAGCTGGAGTGAAACTAATTGTAGAAGCTGTCTGGGCCGGACAAAAGAGCATGTGAAATCCTTCCTGGTTAGATCCTCGAGTTCTTCATCAGTGAGCATACGTCATGAGAAAAAGTCTGCAAACCACCAAAGAGGCAAACCAAGCTGTAAGCCCGAGATGTTTAAAAAAGCAAATTCCCAGCACAGGTTTCCCTCTCTGTGCAACCCGTGTGTTGTGACAGCTCAGGAGGTTCGCTTTTTCTGTGTGCTGGCATTCTGCTCCGCTGAGTTTACATGGATGTTGAAGAGCAGGTTTTCCCGTGTTGGGAAAAGGCTGTGTGCCAGAGCACGCTCTGCTGCTGGAAAAAATCATCGCGGGTTTAGTACTGCTGGGGGAAGCGCAAAATGAAGTTACAAAGCTATTTTCTTTACGCCATTTTGGCCTGCCCCAAGACCTATTGATTACTTGAAATACTTTCAAGACGGAGGATCTCAGAGCTGTTGTTTTAACCTATCTGTTATATTCCCATGTTGAAATTCCCCTAGCTTGTTTTTCTAAAAGCCTTATGAATGAATTTTTGCTAGAAGAATTTTCAATAACTTGTTTTCTGCAAGTTGGCAAAGGATAGTTGTTTTCCAAATTGCTGACAGGGAAAAGAAAAGCCATATTCTCATTTTAATATTCTGGGAACATATCCTTGTGCGGCTCACAGGCTTTAGTTTTGTCTATTTTTCAAGCTGGGGTAGTTGAAAAGGAGTTCTGTTTTTCTGCTTGAGACTATGTATAATTCACTGTCAGATGCTTTATTTTGATTCTGCTGTGTGCTATAACTGGATGACACAGCAGCTATAATTAACTCTTCCATCATTCTCCTATTCACAGAACATAAACCCTTTGACTGACTTTTGAATTATTATATCCACGTTTCTTCACTTCGAAAAGTGATGAGGGTTTCCCTAAAGAAAGAGGAATTGTTCTTGCTACCATTTTTTTTTTTCCTTTTGAAGAACAGAGTCAGGAAATAATGAATTATTTTTTCTGGAAATCAAAGTCTTGATTTGCTTAGGGACATGTATCCTTGAAATGCCCCACAGAAGTGGAAATGATCAGCAGGATCCTCATTTCCTAAAGTTGCACAGAATTCAAACTCTTGTTGTAGAGTTTATCACCCTGTTAGACTGCTGTTTCATTGCTTGGACATCTTACAGTTGTTACCCAGAGACTATTTATTACCACCCCCCCACCCCCACCCCCCCAGTGGAGTGCTGTGATTTTAACTATATGTTCCATACTTTAAACATCCCCATAAAAAAAAAAGGCTATAAATAACCTATTGCCATTTTAAAGCACTACTTAAATAGAAATTCAGTGCTGCCTCTTGCTTAGAAGATACAGTCTTAGCAAAGTAGAATATTTAAAATGCTTTAGGAAGTACGTAATTGATCATAATACCAAGCATCAAGATGTGAGAAGGGAAAGTAAAAATGTGTACAGGGGCAGAGGCTTGCGCAGCCCCAGAGTCTTCTTTTAGCCTTCCCCAGGGGGATGGTAAACCACGCGGTACTGCTGTCAGCTTGGGAATTATTTTCAGATTCTCTCCACGCACATTCTCTGATGATATTTCTGGATTAAAGGAAGTTTATCTATTCTTTGCCAATTTATTTCATAGTAGTAGGCGATTGCTGATGTTGCCCCTTGAGACGACTGAAGGCCTGTTCACGTGGGGCTGGGTTTGTCCTCCTTTTCCCAAAAGGCTGTAGAGAACTTCAATTTAATGAGGACTTGAGGTGATTCAGCATTGTCAGAGTTAGCAGAAAGGTAGGAGGCAGAGGGAAAGGCACAAATGAGCAAAAGATGAAGAGTGAATTGCAGCATCCTTCACTTCTGGCAGGGAAAATAGTCTGTTAATGAAGAGGCCACAAAAGCAGGTTGCGCAAAGGCAGGTGAGGCCGTTTACAAATTTGGAAGAAAAATGAGGCTGTGAACAGGCATCTTGGTGGTAGGAAATTCAGAGCTGAGAAACCCGAGGGACTATGGATTGGACGGGGAACCATTATTGTATATGAAAATAGCAGGTTGGGTGGTGCAGGGCGGCTGCCCCGTGGCAAGTGTAGAGCAGAGCCCGCCTCGGGAGAGGGGGGCAGGAAGACGGGCTGAGTTTTTCACTCCTTTTCTGGCATGGTTTTATTTTCTCTCCTCTCCCAAAGCGACGCTGAACTTCCTCCTCCGGGGATGGAGGAGGAGGAGAGTGTGTGGGAAAGGCACCGGCGTGTGAAGCGGCTCGATGTCAACTGGACGGGAGGGTTGTA
Organism: Podiceps cristatus; assembly: GCA_000699545.1. NCBI lineage: Eukaryota > Metazoa > Chordata > Aves > Podicipediformes > Podicipedidae > Podiceps > Podiceps cristatus. The sequence continues at coordinate 25,128 of KL264395.1, read as the reverse complement.
ATGAGAGGGTGAGACTAGGAGGAGAGTTTCTCATGTTTATTACTACTTCTGCATTTTTGACTGTTTTGTTTTGGTCTGGCATGTTCTTGTATCCTCCTTTGATTGTTTGTAAGCATGTGGGGACCAAGATTGCCTTCTCTTCCGTGCCTCCAAATATAACGGGGACAGAGCCCAGGGGCTTTTACTGATGTGCCACAGCTCTGGTTACACCAAGATCTGCAGAAAGAAAACAAGTTTTCTGGAATGTTTTAAGAAAAACGTTTCAGCTACCTTGGGGTTACATCAACTGTACGCCCGCAAAAAAAAAGGAGCGTAGTAGGAGAGGTTGCAAAATCAAATCATGAAAATGAAAAGCCTGAAATGGGTTCCCTGAGAAAAGACTAGAAAAAGTTGAATGGTTTAATGTAAAGACGGAATATAAGGAGCCTATGAAATAATTTAAGATAAGAAAAAAATATAACTTTGCTTATCGTTTCTGATGTGATGTGGAGAGGAACATAAAAATTCAATCGAAAGCAGCAAATTTAAAACTGACGGGGTTATTTTTGTATGTGGCAGGTCTCCCCCCCTCCAGCCTCCGAGTTAAAATTCCAGCAGAATTTTTTAGAAGTCTGCTCATGTAATGGAGAATGAGAGTCTCCAGGGTTATGTCAGACAAAATTATTTTTAGCGATGTTATAAGCCCTCATGCCTCAGGGAAGAAATCAGCCACTGAAGAAGATGACGTGTCCCCACTGGGCAAGCTTTAATAACATTATTCTCTGTATTTCTTACTCTCCTGCGAAGCATCTAACGATCTGCACCGTCAAGAGTTGGTTGACTAGATTGACTCTGTGTATGATCTAATATGCAAATCCTGTTCTGCCGTAATTATTGTTTATAAAAGATGTTCTTGGGTCTGAATTCTTCATACCCTGAAGCTGGCTGAGCCTGTAAATAGCATTTACTGGTTCATACGCATCTGCCCAGGTTCTTCTCAGGCAGTTGGCAAAAAAAACCCTTGCCGTGATTTTCTTGCACGAGGTTTTCATATCATCAGAGGTCCTGGCTCTTTTTAAAAAGATGTGCATGAGGCAGTAAGGAGAATTCTAGGGCTGACTCTTGGATTGACAGCGGCACCTGAGAGCACAATAATATTTCTTTTTTCGTAGGAGAGGGCTCTGGGAGGGATTTTTAGGCTCCGGCAGACCTGTGAACCCTCTCTGTATTCCTCCCGTCTTCCCACACAGCTCCTAAGCTGATACAACATTGTATTACACTTAATTAAATCTCCACTATTGTCACGGCGCGTAACAGGATCTATCTGACATTTTACCTAGATTCTGTCTCCTCGGAGGTCTTTGTAGGAGAACATTTATAGAATGACTCTCAATTCCTGTGTGTCACTGGCCTGCGTTACAGAAACTGGGTTTTCTGCAGCAGGCACAGGAGAGAGGAAGGCTGTAGACAAGCAAAAACTCTGACATTTTGCTCTGTAATTAAAATACCTGTGTCCTTTGTCGCTTTGCCTCTCCGTGCACTCATCCATCATTCCCTTCGTGCCATTTGTAGCAGTGACTCCAGCAGCAGCTCGAGCGACGAGTCCCCAGCACGGTCAGTTCAGTCGACAGCCGTCCCAGCACCTGCGTCCCAGCTGCTTCCGTCTCTGGAGAAAGATGAACCCCGGAAAAGTTTTGGGATCAAGGTTCAGAATCTTCCAGTGCGCTCAACAGGTAAATTCACTTGGGAAAGTGAAATAGAGGAAAAAAGGAATAGGAAACAGGTTAGGGACTGGTTAAATAACCTTTACCGTGTCTGTGGCACAGCAGCTGTGTGGTACCTCTGAGGACGGGATTCTCTCTCTGCTGCTGCCTCGGTTCTCGTGTGACGGTGGGAAAATTGCTTAATTAGTGGCCATCTGTGAGAAACCCTGCAGGTCCCTCGCTCGAGTCCCTGGGCGCTGGCGCTTAACACTACCGGAGCTGGTGCTTTGAAACAGTACCGTGAATTTCCTGTGGGAAAAACCCGAAGCAGCTTAGAATTTTCCCTTAAAACTTGGACTGTTTATTCTCACCCTGCTTCAGTTTCTTTTTTAATACAAGAACTTCAGGGTTTTCTGTTGCAGTGTTGAGTGCTGTAAAACACCCATGAGCATATTCCTAATGGCATTGAACATTGCGTGGTAAATAATGCAAGAAACTACTCAGTGGGGAGTGCGGATGATCGCTTTCTGTTCCCTGTGCTGATCGCAGGAGAGAGCCCACAGAAAAAAAGAGCATGAGATCATTTGGAAAACAATTGCAACATAATTTGTGGATACAAAGGCGCTGGCTTGAATTAAAATATATTAACTTTGTGAGCAGCATACCTCGCAGTTTTTAATATTCTTTCTCTAGATTTCTGTAATACTCCTTGAAGTGACGTGGCGCCGAGGTAAATACCTGGATTGTATGATCGCAAGTCAGATTTTGCGAAATCTGATGAATCTGCCTAGTTATCTTTCTGAATAGATTGAATCAAATGCTGTATAACTCTGATCTCCATTCCAGGTGCCTCATCCCAGCTTTGGAAAACTGCTCTACGCAGTATCCGTGTGGGATTATTAATGAAGTAACACTGATTATTTCTTCTTTGTATTGAACTGGATGTCTCTTAAAAGTAGTGACTGTGCTCTGCCAGCTTCATTGATGTAAAATCCTGCCTGTGTAGTTGTTTGGGTTTAAAAATCAAGACAAAGAGAAGAAGCTTTTGACATCGGCAAAATTAACACCCAAAATTAAAGTGAAATAGTGTGACATCACATTTCAGAAGGAATATCGGATTTCTTCATGTCTTTTGTGGTGGTGTTAGATTGGTAAAAAATATGTTTTTATAGTACTAATGTTCATTTGTTGGTTTAGATACAAGCCTTAAAGATGGACTTTTCCATGAATTCAAGAAGTACGGAAAGGTGACGTCAGTGCAGATTCATGGGGCTTCTGAGGAACGGTATGGACTGGTGTTCTTCCGACAGCAGGAGGACCAGGAAAAAGCACTAAATGCCTCAAAAGGAAAACTTTTCTTTGGCATGCAGATTGAAGTCACGGCCTGGATAGGACCAGGTAAGACCCACGTCCTTCTTGCGCCGGACGCATGACTGCTCTGGGCGTATTCACAGGCTGTTGTAAAGAGGCAGCATAGGAGTAAGGAATGTTAAAACTGCCTTTCTGCAGAAACATAATTTAAAGAAACTGGGAAATAAGCCAGAATAAATTCCAGAGCAAGAAGAGTGGATGCTCTTAGGTCAAACAGGGAGAGAGTTTCCAGTCTTAAACCTCAGAGAAGGAAACCTGCCATCCTCTCAGCAGTGGGATCTGCTGGCTGCTGGAGGGAACAGTCTCCTCTTCCATGTCTCTGTGGAGCAGAAGCCAGTGGGTGGTGTAAGCATAGCACTGAGTCCTCGCAGGCTTGTTTTTTTTCTGCTTTTAATTAAAACAGCTAACGATGCCCGCATTTTTGAGGCTAAGGCAGCATAGCCCGAATGACTGACTGCTGAAAACTATAGCATTGAGCACGTGGTTGTCAGTCTGTACTTCAGTGGCTTGTTTAAAAATTGATTTGTGAATACAACCTTTTTCTGTGTGCTGTTCCCCGAGCACAGTGAAGCCTTATTTGAATTCATGCATTCAAGCATTAAAAAATAAGTTTCTAGAGAAGCAGTTAGAGAATGCAGCTGCTTTTCACCTGAGGATGCTCAAATTCCTCATCGCTCACCCAGTGGTGTGATGCAGAGATTTCAAATTCCACGTAAATCGTAGAATCATAGAATGGTCTGGGTTGGAAGGGAAAATTACATGATTCATGAGTGTAGTACTGTGTATTTTTGTCGAAGACATTGGTGACTCTCATTCAGATCATATCTGCTCATCCGGAAGTAGACTTGAACAAATAATTCAATGTGAACTGAACCCACATGAAAAACACCTCTGTGCATTACAAATGTCTTGCTCTTTTTTGCTTCTAGAAACAGAAAGCGAGAATGAATTTCGTCCTTTGGATGAAAGGATAGACGAGTTTCACCCAAAAGCAACCCGAACTCTCTTCATTGGCAACCTGGAGAAAACAACCACCTACCATGACCTTCGCAACATCTTTCAGCGCTTTGGTGGAATAGTGGTATGTGAATTCTCGGTACTAGACAGGGTGTCATGGCCCGTTCTTTCTGTACAGACCTGTAAAATGCTACGAGTGGTGGTAAATCATAGCCTTGATGACAGATAATTCAGTCTTTACATAATAATCTTGAGTCGCTCATCTTGCTGAAATATACCTGAAAGCTTTCCTTTGCCTTTAGAGTGAAATCTGAGCACAGGGATATTGAGGGTTTGTCCTAGGAGCATTTACAAGAAAGGCATCTTCTGCTAGCCCAGGGCCTTTGCAGAAAAGCCCAAGGAGGTAGCTGGGGTGTAAATGTGCCCGATGTTATTTTCATGTTGAATCAGTACAACTCGGTGAAGTCTCGGTTCCCTGTTGATTTCTGAAACAAAGGGTTTAGTTGCTGCACGTGGAAGGAGCCACCAGCTAGGACAGCCTGTGCCCTGACAGTGGGGCAGAAGAGGCGCCGAGCAGCTGGATTAGTGATGGCAGGTAGGGGATTTGGGTTTTCAGCTGAGCAGGCGTGTCGGAACCAGATAGGGCAGCAGGCATCCCCCTCTCTCCTCCTCATGCCGCTTTCTATTGAGTCCTACCAATACTGCGTTTAAGAGAAATTTTCCAGAAAAGTAAACCGTCCACGGTCAGTTCAATCAATTGAATCTAGGCTTCAGCACCAATAGTTTTATACGCTCGCCGTACGGTATCCTCCAGTAGCTGTGGCTCTTATGAACATGTTGTGCCTTATTCATTCTGCTCTGAAATATTTTTGTAACTGTTGAGGTATCAGCCACACATACCCAGAACCCCATACGTACTTTCCCCCCAAAAGAAGGGGAGGCGTGCTTCCATATACGATGTGGGCAAATACAAAATTTACATTTGATGATGTCTGGCAGCTCTTGTGCATCCAGCCTCCGCTGTATCCTTGACATCAACACTGATTTATGAATTCACGCAGTGTCTGCGGCTTAAACCCTTTTCTAATGTTAGACCGGCAGAGCTGTCCTGATAAAGATGCTTATCAGTAGTAGTGCACTGTCTTGTAAATTGACTTTTCTGTGAAATAGCGCTGTCCTGTCAACATTATTAATCAGTCAGAATTGGGCAGCGGTGCCGCCTTGCGCAATTTCCATGAAAACTTACAAGCTCAGGTGCAGAAGGGACCAGCTTTATAACCTTTCCAGTGGGTAACGAGCAAAGTAATGATACTTTATTTGCCTGTCAGAAGGAATTGCTTGCCCAGGGTGAGTGGTCAAGTATAACGTGCCACGGTTGCAATAGTGCTACTTCAGACTCTTGGAAATGTAGTTCTCTATTAGTATTCCACTTAAATCATTAGGCCAGGGCTATAGAAGTCTAATAGTTGTGTAAATCTCCCCCTTTACTTCTGTTTTCCCAGATAAAGAGCTCTCGGGTGAGACTGTATCAAACTGCTGCCTTGTCCCTAAATTTATTAACCATGAAATTAGTCTGTCCTGGATGCTGGAACATTTGTGCTTAAATTCACGTGCTGGGGTTGGCCTGTAGCTCACAAAGGAAGCTTGTGCTATTTAAACAAATAAAATGAAACACTCCACCTTCTATTTTCAGCTCGGAATGAATCATAATATCATGAGTTTGTTCAGAGGCTTTCGGTACATTTGCCAGTACTAGTGCTGAGCTTGAATGTTAACCAAATGTCAACTCCAAGCTTGCTGGGTCTTTAAAATCGATTAAAGTCGGCCTTTATTAGGCTTTTGTAGCCTTCTCGTGACTACACTTACTTTGGACTGGGCCCGTAGTGGCTTGGGATCAAATACCAGTGGCAACAAGAGTTGAGGATCTTTTTTGCCTTTGCCATGTCAGTGCCAAGTTGGTTGAAGAGACGAGTCCAGCATCACTTTCTGTTTCTAGGAACAGGGCGGATCACGTTTATTTGGAAAAGAAACGCTGCATGCCTCTTGGCTCGGAAACGAGGATCAGAGCACGTTGTTTTCTCTTGAGCCTTTGCGAGTGAAAATTAATCTGTATTTCTTTGATTCTGAGTTGTCTCTTCTTGACAGAGCATTAACAAACTAAAGCTACTGTTTGCTATCAGGTCAGGCTTACTTCTGCAGGATTGAAATCTGCATTACGAGGAGCTTTCCCTGCGTCAGTAAGGATTTGGCTTTGCCGTCGCGTGAGATACAGCAGAACAGTGAAGTTCTTAACCATCTACTATTGTTTAAATCCTCCCTCTGAAGAAAATATTAATTAAAGAGTGCTTGCTGTGCTGTTCTGTGTGTCTCTTGTCAAAAAAAAAGTCCATTTTAATCTAATTGACACTGTTGAACGTCATTTGCGGCCCATCGCTGACTGTCGATCGTTCTGTTTCGGTGTTTTTCCGCAGGATATCGACATTAAGAAAGTGAACGGTGTTCCTCATTTTTTTCCTGCAGTACTGCGATATTGCAAGCGTGTGTAAAGCAATTAAGAAGATGGATGGGGAATACCTTGGAAATAACCGGCTCAAGGTAAAGAAACCCTCCCACGGACTGTATCCTTGTTACTGTCATTTACAGCATCATAGGATATTTTGCAGCAGCGTAGTTTATGGAAGTAAGATGGTTTTTAATGCATAGGTCAGATTAGAGCGTGATATTTTCCCCCGCCACCATAATTGGGATTAATCAGCGTTTTTGCTGGCTGTCTCAGCAAGGAGCCCCAGGATTGAGTAGACTTGGAGACCAACCTTCCCTGGCCTCGAAGGCCCGCGTCTGGCGAGCTGTGCCGGTACCGATGCTAAACGGAGGCTGCTGGTCCCCAGAGCTGTCAACCTGTCATTTTTCAGCAGCATTCAAATTGTAGAAGAAACAAATGTTGTCAAACATGCTATTTGTTTAAGCATGCAGAATTATTTTCATTAATTGCTCTTTGATTTTTGTCTTGCTTGCACCTGTGCGAGCTGCTAATTTTAGAAAATCCATACGAATGACTAGCTTTCTTCAGATAACTCTTTAATTAGGTGTGCTCTGTTCAGTTAGTTTAACGCTTGTGAATTGTACTGATGGAAGTTTTGCCCTTTTGTGTTCAGCTGGGTTTTGGAAAGAGCATGCCTACAAACTGCGTGTGGTTAGATGGTCTTTCTACAAACGTTACGGATCAGTATTTAACTCGACATTTCTGCCGATACGGGCCTGTGGTAAAGGTAGGTGGGGAGGCTTTGGCATGTGGTTTGGAGTTGTTGCTGTCTTCCTTTCTTCCCATCCTGTCCTTTCAACCCCGACTGTCCAGGGCTTTATAGCTCAGGTAGAGAAATTCTCTCTGGGGTGTAATTTGGCCGTAGCTTTGCATCCTGTTGATCCGATACATAGAGCAGTCGCTTCTGGTGTTTTGAAAACAAACAAACAAACAAAAAGTATTTTGAATGAGCCGAGATAATGAGTATTGGAAACCATTTGTTGCTCTTGTGCAGTACAGTCTCTCCCCAACAAAATTTCTTTAGAAGCTAACACTGGAGGAACAGCAGTCTAATTACGTAGTTGCACACATGCATGCTAATTACATAATTAGACATAGCTATATTTTTTTTCATCAGACCAAAAAATGACTTTTTAAAAGCAGAGTTATAGAATAGTCACACTGAAAAAAGTCCGTGAAAGAAGAGAGAAAGTCAGTGGCAGTGCGACATACCCGTGTCATGCAGCGGGAGCGCGTTACCTGCCCTGCTGTGTGTCGGTGCCGGAAATTCATGCACATGCTTAAACTTAAGCGTGTGAGTTGTCCCGTGTATTTCTGTTGGACATCGATGTGCTTAAAGTTAAGCAACGTGTGCAGATCTTCGCAGGATCAGGGTCTTGCCTCCTTAAAGGAGTTTTGTGGGTTTGTGTTGCAGCTTTGATGTTCTTTATTGTAGCTGTTGTTGCTTGAATAAGTTTATGTTGCTAAAGGAAGCTAATATTTGGAAATTGGGCGTTTAGCAACTGACAAGTGGTACTGCAGACTGGGTTAACAAAAACTGTTTCCATTTTGGGATTAAATGTTCCCTTTACCTTTTTTCCCCCCTAAAACACATTGGAAATTTTTCAAAAAAACTGAAAGTAAACAACATGAAACTAAACAACTCAGTCACCAAAGAAAAAAATTAAGTAAAATACAGAAAAACAAAATAAAGGCATAATATACCTCAAGCCACAATATCCACAATTCAAAGCAGTCCCGTGTCCTTTTATTGTCTCTTCATTACAATATGCCTCATCAGAAAAGCCTGGAAATTTACCTTGCTAAAAATTATTTTCTTACTGGTATCCTCATGACTTAGGATTTTGTTGGGACTGACATTAAGTCCTGTGGATGAGGCTCTTATTTGGTTTTTGTTTTGTTTTTTTGTTTTTTACAGGTGGTGTTTGACCGCTTAAAAGGCATGGCCCTGGTTCTCTACAATGAGATTGAATATGCACAAGCAGCTGTAAAAGAGACCAAGGGGAGGAAAATCGGTGGGAATAAAATTAAGGTGTGCAGAATGACCTCCAGACCAAACAAACAAACAAACAAACAAAAAGATAAACAAATTGTATTTAGGCCTTTACCCCTTAAATGCTGGCATTTGCAGACTGCCAGTCAAAAGGAGTACTTAGCGGGACATGGATGTCCCAGATATCAAAGGCTGAAACTATTTTTTTCATACTCGGCTTATCAAGATGTTAGGGTATCTTGAACTGTTACTTATAAAGCCTTTTCCAGTATTCTGCCGTTTGTTTCACTGAACTTGTCTCTCTAAACTCCTGAGTGTTGGTGTCTGTGTTACTGCCTCATTTACCCGCATCCAAGGCAAACTTTTGTCCGTTTTTATGTTAGAAAAGTGAAATCTGAGGGCGTGAGTTCCTCTGGGATAACGCATCGCTACGTTTCAGCTGCTCCGTGCTGATATCCAGGCTCTTCACCTGGCCGAGGCGATGCACGGTGGCTTGCACGCCATTGTCGTGGGCTACGGAAACCCAAGCATGCAATCTGCTCTGGCAATGCCAGCTCCTCCCTTGTAACAGACTTAAAAAACCCAAAAAAACCCAAAAAAAACAACCAACCAACCAAAAAACCACAACACTACTTAAAAAATAGACAGACAGTACTTTTTCCTGGAGCAACACTTAACATTTACAGTGATGTCTTGGATTTGGGTGAGTGTGGCAATACCTGTTACGACTCTCCCATCAGTTCCACTAACTGGGGAGGTGAGGTGTCAGCCAACCCTCTGAATTATCTTCCTCCTCCTCCTTTCTTCTCTCCTAAAGAGTGGGTAATGACTTCAAGCATGACCTCTCATCTGGTGTATTAACCTAGCAACTTCATGCCCCTTGGGGTTAGGAGTTGGATATGCTGTCCTTCCTAAGCGTGGTGGTTGAATATAAGTAACCTTTAAATGCAAAAAAAAAAAAAAAAAAAGTGTGGTCATTTAAAAGTTTCATGTCTCCTGTTTTGTGGGTGTCGCTACTTAGCAACTTTGGAATAAGCAACACCCATGATGCATGTATGTCTGTGCTCCACTGCTGTGGTTAGACAAAGACGCTGGTTTTTTAAAAAAGAAAAGAACTAGAATGTTAAAAAAAAAGGTATTATGTGGAATACAGGTAGTTAAATCCATTCTGTCCTTAATTTTTTGCATCAACTATGCCATTAGCTTCTTAATATTGTTACCCTTGGCTAGAAAACATGAGCTCTTTGAGTAGCTGGAATAGGGATGCAATTCAGGAGGTTTGGTTCCTTTCCCGTCCCTGCCGTTGCCTTGCTGTATAACCCCGGGCAAATAACGTGGAGTCTGAAATAGATTAATTGTACTGACCTGCTGTAGCACTGTGTTGAGATGAAAGGGACTTTGGAACTGTAATTGGAGTTGTAGTATTAAAAAAGTCAATACCATGATAATAATGTGTATTTTTCCTGCTGCTTTACTGAAGAGAACCCTCTGGTCTGGCAGCTGCAATGACATACCCCAGAAAGGAGGCAGCTTTATTGCTTCACTTGGCTACGCTGAGTGAAGAGGGAAAGGTCTTTATTCCTGGGATGTGTAGGGCCAGCCCTGAGAAACACGGGGCATTTTTTTGTTAACTATTCTCGTCCCCGTTTTCAGTTCTGCTCTCATCTTCAGACTGCAGCAGGCAGTGAAATGTTGACAGAATGGGATGTTTCTCTCACTGAACGGGATTTACCCTTTTTTTTTTCAGGTGGACTTTGCAAATCGAGAAAGTCAATTGGCATTTTACCATTCCATGGAAAAAACGGGTCAAGATATCAGAGACTTCTATGAAATGCTGGCAGAAAGAAGGCATGTGTCAATACCTTTATTACAATCTTTTACTATTCCAGCATCATCTTAAGTGCAATTAAACTTTCTTCAGGCCATAATTATTAAACATTATGGTTTGTTCCTCTCAACTTTATCCTTCTTTTTAAAGTTTTGTTAACAACATTTCAGCATATTTTTAATGTCTTTTACCTTTTCAGTGTTTGTGTTTAAACAAATTTGGGTGGTCAGACTCAAACTGTGCAGACTAAAGCAGACAGGATGTCACACGTCTGAAGTGTAGACCGTTAATGAAACTCATACTTAGGTGGAGGGTTTGGCTGTCTGCGCGTGTGGTCTATATATTGAGTATCCAGTTACTGAGATGGGTCACCAGGACACAGTTGTGAGTCGTTCATCATTTCTTAGGAGTGTGAAGAACAGCTTATCTGTAATGCCTTCCCATACCCTCAAGAGAAATGTGTGTGTTAACGGGCGTGTATATACTCTGAGAAGCTATTGCTGCTCCTCTGTTGAGCAGAGAGTAAAATTTGGTCTTCCACCGACCCCTTTTTTAGTTTGTTAACTTGATAAAATCATAAAGTAGGAGTGAGGCTGCAATTTTCTTGTTTGCTCTTTGACATGAAAAACATGCCCTGTGTTGATGCCCTTCTGCAGCATCTGTCGTGACGGCATCTGGCCGTTTTGCACATGCTGCAAAGGCTTGTGTTCCCCCTGCACGGCCACTTACCTCTGCAGACCCTGGGCCACAGCAGCCTAGCACAGAAGCACTCCACACTTCGTGCCTTTTTTTTTTTATTTTCCCAGTGTCTGAATGAAGCATCCATGGTTTATTACCTTCAGAGGGTGGTTTAATTGTTAGGGTTCTGGTTTACCTATGAATAAGCCCAGCGTGACACTGATTGTACCTGTGAGCTAGATAAATTCAACCTTTTTTTGTAGCAAAAGAGATCGGTCTAGCATATATGCAAAATTGCCAGATTTAAAAGCGAGGGGGGGGGTGTGTGGAAATTGGCAATCAGGATTTGCATAATGGAAGTAAACGTGTGTGTTCTCTGGTCTTTGCCAGATGTCGTGATGTGCCAGCAGGCAGCCAGTAATAATTTCCTCTCAACTACACCAAATTCAGAAAAGCAAAGTGCATGATCAGATGTCATTGAACACAGAGGAGTCAGCTGGGCTTGTCTTTACTGTGAAATAATTCTGCGTAGAATATTGATTTCTGAAACGTCTTGTAGTTCTCCTCTGAGCTCCTCCTGGCAGTTCACAGTCCCTTGCAGTGATGCTAAGATCTGCACTAACTGCGTTCTCTTAGGTTGTAGTTGTAGTCGGTCTAAACAGGACACGAAGGTTTTTTTTTTTTTAAAAAAAACCCACACCACCACAACCCCCCCCCCCAAAAAAAAAAACCCAAAAACACAAAAAACCAAACCAAAACCATGATCAATTTTTTTAACTTCACAGCTGCCTTTCACAAGGTCCCACTTCACTTGCAGAATGCGGGTTTTGTCTTCCCTGTTTAGTTTCTTTGTGTTCTTTTTTGAATTTTGTGCGTTTCTTAAAACGTGGAAGCAGTCCGCTTTTAACATAAAACATAAACCGTGAACATAAACATATGAAATAGAGGGTGCAAAACGTTCCGTAACGGTGGAGAATTGGAGCACCAGCTCTGTGCCACCCCTCAGCCAGAAAGGCATGTTTGGTGTTACAAATGGCTTATTTTTGCTGGTTGGAGGTACTGAGATAATAACGCTGATTGCTTGACTTATTTTGCTGAATGCTTCCTATGAATTCACCTGCTTTCATAAACAACCTCATTTTTTTTATTGTTGTTGCCTTGGTCTGTAAATAGGCAACGGCAGCATGTCACATGCCGCGAAAGAGATAATTTTGGAATTAAATGATCGCTTACAGGGTTTAGGATTTTTAAAGAAATCTTATCACTTTCCTGCTTCGTAATGGAGACATTCCAGCCCTGAATTTTGACTTGGCTTATGTTTTCAGAGGTAGGTTTCAGGTTCTTGAGACGGCATGGTCTTCACCATGACAGACTGCGCGTGGCTGCACAGGTGCTGTGTAGGTTTTACCTTAATTTAATGCAATATTTGAATTAGGCAAAAATGAAGCCGTGAGGGTGGTGAAAAGATACTTGGCAGAGCTGTCATGAAATGACCGCTTATGGTATTTGATAAGCTAACAAAGCATTTTGTCCACTGCGCACCGGCTTGTTGTTAAATCTCTGTATGCAGCTGTGTACTGTTGCCTTGATGCGTGTATAAAGAAATTACCACAAAATGATTCCCCGACATAGTAAAGAATGTGGTAACGCAGGTTGAGAAGGGAAACCAATCTGTTTATTCTTATATTTAGCAGAGATGAAAGAAGAGGATCTTACGAATATGCCCCTGATCGTACTTACTACGAGACTGTTCGGACTCCAGGGACGTATCCTGAAGATCCGAGGCGAGAATACCCAGCTCGTGGCAGAGAATTTTACGCAGAGTGGGATCCCTACCAAGGAGACTACTATGACCCCCGATACTACGACGACCCACGCGAGTACAGGGATTACAGAGGTGATCCGTACGAGCAAGACATAAGGGAGTACAGTTACAGGCAACGGGAGAGAGAGAGGGAGAGGGAACGGTTTGAATCCGATAGGGACAGAGACCATGAGCGGAGACCGATTGAACGGAGCCAGAGTCCGACGCACTCCAGGCGTCCGCAGAGCCCTGGAGCGTCTCCCTCCCAATCGGAAAGGCTGCAGAGCGATTCGGAGAGGCGGATTTACAGCAGGTCATCAGATCGCAGCGGCAGCTGCAGCTCTCTGTCTCCTCCACGATACGACAAGCTCGAAAAAGCCCGCGTGGAACGTTACGTGAAAACCGAAAAAACAGAGAAAGAGCGTGCTTTTGAGCAGGAGAGAGTCGACAAGGAGAAACGCTTGGTGAGAAAGGAAAAGCCCGAAAAAATAGAAAAGGAGAAAACGGACAAGCAAAAACGAAAAGCAAAAATCCATTCTCCCAGCTCTCAGTCTTCGGAAACGGATCAAGAGAATGAGAGAGAGCCCAGCCCTGAAAAACTCAAGGGCAATAGTAAACAAAGTAAAGAGAGGGGTGACAAAGAAGGGACAGCTAAAAACCGCCTGGAACTAATGCCCTGTGTCGTGTTGACCCGAGTGAAAGAAAAGGAGGGGAAAGTTATTGATCAGCCCGCTTTGGAGAAACTGAGAGCAAAGCTTGATAATGACACTATGAAGTCCCCCCTTCTTGAGCAAAAAACACAGACATCTCAAGCTGAGCAAACCAAGTCTGATCAGTCTAAGCTGGAACCTGTCAGAACCAAGGTACAAAAAGAGAAAGCCCTTGCCAGTCACGTAGAAGTGGTGGATAAGGAGGGAAAACCGAAACCCAAAAAGCACTTGAAGACAGAGCAAACTTCCGAGGGGGCCAACGCGGTAGATTTAGACAAGTTGGAGGCTCGTAAAAGACGTTTTGCCGATGCAAATCCGAAGCCTGACAGGCAAAAGCTGGAAGTAAAAAGAAGCAGCCAAGATGAGGAAGATGCGCGCATGGTTTTGAAAAAGCAGCTGGATGCAACGGCTTCGTCTAGAGAAGCAACAATGTTAAGGGAAGGAGAAGTGGAGAGAAAACCCCTGAGGAAGGAGATGCTTAAAAGGGAATCTAAAAAACTTAAACTGGAAAGACTTATTCCTGTTACTAGTCCCAAAGAAATTCAGGAGACTCTTAACGTTGGGGGGATTGGCTTGCGTCCCACCCTGGAGCTGCAGACGAGGCTGATGGAGGCAGCCGATGAACCAGTGGAAGTTCAGGAACTCTCTTCCAGAAAATTGAATCCGGTAAAACCCCAGCATAAACAGGTACAGCTACTAGATGACCAAGGGACGGAGAGAGAGGACGCAAGGAAGAATTACTCTGGTCTTCCTGAAGACACACCTGACCATAAACTTGGCCAAGAGAAACCTCAGTCAACTGATACGGAGGAGAAAATTGGCATTGACATTGACCACACGCAAAGCTACAGGAAACAAATGGAGCAAAGTCGCAGGTTAAAGCAGCAGCTGGAAATGGAGATAGCGAAGTCTGAGAAGTTCGGCAGTCCAAAGAAAGATGTGGATGAATATGAAAGACGGAGCTTGGTCCATGAGGTGGGAAAACCTCCGCAAGACGTCACTGATGACTCTCCACCCAGTAAAAGGAAAAAGACTGACCAGTTTGACTTTGAAATTAGCACTAAAAGAGAAAGAAACTACAGAAGTTCTCGTCAGGTGAGTGAGGACTCCGAAAGGACATCCTGTTCCCCTAGTATCAGACACTTCCCTTTCCATGAAGATGACGACACCCTTGATTCTCCGAGGCTAATGCCATTAAAGGAAACCAAAGAGTCACCTAAAATAGAAGAAAAGGGTCTTTCGTACTCCAACATGACTGTGAGGGAAGACTCGCTGAAATTTAATCCTTACGATTCCAGCAGAAGGGAGCAGATGGCAGAAATGGCTAAAATAAAACTATCCGTGCTGAGTTCTGAAGATGACACGAGTAGGTGGGAAACACAAGTGAAGCAGGAGCCTGGCAGAGTGGATATCAGCTTTCCGAGCAGCATCGTCAAAAGAGACAGCATACGCAAGCGGTCTGTCCGGGACCTGGAACCTGGGGAGGTGCCTTCGGATTCGGATGATGACGGTGAAAACAAGCCCCATTCCCCGAAAGCCTCATCCTTGTTGGAGAGTTCCAGATTGTCTTTTTTATTGAGGGACAGAGAAGAGAAGTTACGTGAAAGAGAGGAAAGACTGTCAAGTTCCTTGGAAAGAAACAAATTTTACTCTTTTGCGTTGGACAAGACAATCACACCAGACACAAAGGCCTTGCTTGAAAGAGCTAAATCTCTCTCTTCTTCCAGAGAAGAAAACTGGTCCTTTCTAGATTGGGATTCAAGATTTGCTAGTTTTAGAAACAATAAAGACAAAGAGAAGGTTGACTCGGCTCCGAGACCTATTCCATCTTGGTACATGAAAAAGAAAAAAATCAGGACCGATTCAGAAGGTGGAAAACTGGATGATAAGAAGGAAGATCATAAAGAGGAGGAACAAGAGAGACAGGAACTGTTTGCTTCTCGTTTTTTGCATAGTTCCATCTTTGAACAGGACTCCAAGCGCCTGCAGCATTTAGAGAGAAAAGATGATGATCTCGACTTCATTTCTGGTAGATTGTACGGGAGACAGTCTTCCTCCGATGGGACTAACAGCGCGGCGGATTTGGTGCAAGAACCGGTGGTTCTCTTTCACAGTAGATTTATCGAACTGACGCGAATGCAGCAGAAAGAGAAGGAGAAGGATCAGAAACCAAAAGAAGTGGAAAAACAGGAAGATAAAGAAAACCGTCCAAAAACACCAGAAACGGTTCCTGATAGTAAAGAACCAGAACATAAAACTTCCTCAGTAGTTGGTCCCTCTTCGGTCGCTGTCCTACCACAGGAACCAGCACTGGTTGCTTCCGAGAAGGTAGTGAATGAGAAGGTAGCGGTAGAAACGGCTTCTGTAAAAGAAGAAAAGCCGTCTGAACCTGCTTCTACAGCAGAGGAACAAAAACCTTTTCCTGAACTTGCTGCTCCTGTCAAAATCGAACCACCTGAGCAAATGGAACCCCCGCCAGTCGTAGAAGCTAGTAAGGAAGTTGTGGCAACAACTCTGGCACCGGAGGAAGATGCTGTAGCAACGGAGCATCCTTCATATTTGGATACCAAACCTCCTACTCCTGGAGCTTCGTTTTCCCAACCAGACATTGGTGTAGATCCAGAACCTGAAGGTGCCCAGTTGATTCCACCTCTGCCCAAGCTAGTTCAGAAGTCTGATGAGGCTGCCGAGCCTAAAGAAGAAAATCCTCCGCCTTCTGCCAACGCCGATGCTAGCGCGAGTCAAAAAGTGGAGGCGGCTGCTGAGGTCCTGCCGCCCGTTTCTGACAACGATATGGAAGTTGAACCTCCGGTTGTTGTAAAAGATAAAAAGTCCTACAAGAGTAAACGCTCCAAGACTCCCGTGCAATCGGCTGTAGCTAATGTCACGGAAAAGCCCGTCACGAGGAAGAGCGAAAGAATTGACCGTGAAAAACTCAAAAGGTCGAGCTCTCCTCGTGGGGAGACGCAGAAGCTTTCCGAATTGAAAGTGGAGGCGGAGAAGGTTTCGAGGAATGCTGCTAAATCCCCTAGTTCTGCCGCAGAGCCGGAAAATGTGGAGCCAAGCTTGCCAATAGGCCGGACTAGGCGCAGAAACGTAAGGTCAGTCTACGCTACCACAGGAGACAACGAAGGCCCATCTCCGGTGAAGGACTCCGTGGAGGTCACTAGGTCGACCAGGAAGAGAGGGGAAAAGGAACCACAGGAAACAGTGACAACTGTTCCTACAACCCCAAGGAGAGGAAGACCTCCAAAAACCCGCCGTAAGCCGGAGGAGGACATCTCTCCAATAAAGGCAGAACCGGTACAGCAAGAGGCGGAGGAGGCTGAAACTAAAGATACTGTGGAAGCTCCGAAGCCCGCAGAAGGCTGGAGATCTCCCAGATCCCAGAAGCTAACACACGGTCACTCATCAGCTGCTACCAGCCAACAGGGGAAGAAAGGGAAGAACGAACCAAAAGCCGATACCTCGGCTGAATCTGAAGACGCCGCTGAAAGGAGCGGTCAGGAATTGAGTGTCAGTGACAACAGCAATAAAGCAAAAGCAACCGAGAAAGAGCTGGCAGCGAGCGAGCAGAAACGTGATAGGAAAGAACTGGATGTGGAGAAAAACCAGCTAGAAATCCCCGCGGTTGAGATCATAGAGAAGAAGCCGGCGCCAGAAAAGGTTACGAAATCCAAAAGGGGAAGGTATAAAAATACTAAAACCGTCGTAGATAAAGCATCTGTGTGTCTCAAAAATGTAGAAATACGCCTCAACGTGGACGAAGTCAAGGGTGCCTTGCGGCCAACTGAGGAGGAGGCAGAGCCAGTGGCGGTGTCGCCAGCCAAAATGAAGAGCCCCCCAAAAGAGGACATCTTGCCGCCCCATTTTGCTAAGAACGAGGTAGAAGATTCATTCCCAGAAATGGAAAAAGAGGCGGTGCGGGAACCAAAGCAGTCCCCTGAAGCTGCCCAGTTGGCAAAGCAGATCGAACTTGAGCAGGCCGTGGAGAATATTGCAAAACTCACCGAAACTCCTTCGTCGATTGCTGCCTACAAAGAGCCGACGGCAGATGTGCCTGAGGTTCGTCAGGAGGAGGAGGGAGATAAACCCGCGCATCAGGCCAGTGAAACAGAGCTGGCAGCGGCCATCGGCTCCATCATCAATGATATTTCTGGGGAGACGGAAAGCTTTCCTGCACCCCCAACCTATCCCACCGAGTCGGAAGCAGAAATCCCTGCAGAGCCCCTGGTGTTACCGTCGCCTCGGGAGGAGATGGAGCCCGAGACCGATCAGGCGGTGAATAACATCCTAGAAACCGAGGCTGCTGTCGAGCCTGCGGTGCAGCCGGTTCCTGGCTCTGCCCCATCGGCGGTAGAGATGGAGAGCAAGGAGGCCGAAGTCAGCTTCAGCGAATCTTCCAACTCTGCGCAGGAGGCTGAGACCTTGCAGGAGGCTGAAGTTGCTCGGAAGGAAAAGGGCCGTCAGAAAACCACGCGGCAGAGACGCAAAAGGAGCACGGGCAGAAAGGGTGATGCCGCTGAAGTCAACGCCTTTGAGCCGGAGCGGGGGCAGAGCAAGTCGCCCCCCGCCAACGAAGTTAAGGCAAAACCCGAAGAAGCCTTGAAGGAGGAAAAGCAAGCTAAAACGGCTACTCCTGCACCCGCGGCGCCAAACCCTTCCGACCGCAGC
>KL264394.1:0-29351 GCA_000699545.1 Podiceps cristatus | reverse complement strand
TGGGGGTGGTGTCACCACCGAGGGGAAAAAAGACAGTAGTGAAAACCCACGTGAGACTCAAAAGCTAAATGTGCTTAAAATTACTGACTTTCACCATTCACACCTCTTTGTTGCTGCTTGAAAATTTCACCTCTGTGACACGGGAGATTGTCTCAGTGCGTGATTTGGTGATGGTATTATTTAAAGCTGGATTTCGGTGTGTGTGTCCCCACCCATTTCTGTGCCTCTGAGTGCAGTTGGAGAGAAGTGCTCCCAGCTCCTCAGGTGGTGAACCGTTTCATGGGGGAGGTGGGGAGAAACAACCCCCCAAACCTTTCTCTACCATCAGTGGATATAGCTTTCTAGTATTGTGTAGATGCTGAGATACCAGCTGAGTGGCTTTTCCCCCTGTACAAGCTGCAGTTACATGTGTTTAGGCTGTACTGGTGCCCTCAGAGCTGACACAAAAGCACCTTTTCTATTGAAAAATAGCAGGGATGGCAGAAGAAAACGAAGAATTTTCTCTTTTAGTCCTTTGTTTTGGTAACGGTTCCTCTGGTTCTGCTTACCTGGTTCGCACAATGTCAAGGCAAGTGCATGCATAATCCTGTTTCTCTTCACATGTGTCAGGTTGCCCAAACACTGCTTTTAGAAAGTGCAGGTTCTGAAGAGAGCAACTCTTCCTTTCCAGTTTTTAGTTTCTTATTGAAGACCTATTCAGTGTCACTGTCTAAAATGTGAAGGAGAGAAGCAAGGTGTCCATTGTTAAGGAATGGGAAATATATAGCGGTGGCCCATGCATCGTTGATTTTACAGTTATGTTTAAATACTTAAATAAGGCAAGGCAGTTGCAAATAATGAAGTCACTGAAAATAAACATCTCAGGGGTTACCTGTTTTGTTAAGCACCTTGTGCTTACATTTTTGTACAAATATTGATTAAATATACCTCTGTTTTAGTAACAAGAAAACAGATTCAGAAACTAGTGCTGCGAAGAAAAAGCTTAACAAGGGAAAGGAAGGTTCTGAAAACTCAGATTTGGAAAAAACTCCACCACCATCACCTCATCCTGAAGATGAAGATGACCCAGGGGTTCAGGTAATGTTATCTTTCAAATTCAATGTAGCCTTTGGCAATTTAGATGCTTAAAACAGTAATTCTCGCAGTCTTTGCTACAGAGGTTTGGGTGTTTTCTGTGTTGTTTAGAACGATATACCAAGAAGGTGAGAACTGGAAATCACCATGGTGAATATTTTACTAAAACAAGTATTCCTCACCATAATTTTGCTTTACAGTCTTGTTACCTGCAGATATGTACACAGTGCTGCTGAGTTTTCACATGTTCTCTGCCGTCACTGTTGCAGTTATGGTACTCAATTTTTTGCTCTGTAGACTTAATTATGAAGTCTTGCTTACAAGCTTCTTGTTTCTTCTTGCACTAGCTTTACAAACCTTCTGAAATCAGGAATAAGACATGACAAAGCAGGATGGTGGAAATTTGCAGGTCAGGGACTTTACACTGTTTTAATGGATGAAGGACCTTTTTGCAGGACTGCCAGTCGTCAGCTAACGTTGATAATTTCTCTCTGTCACTACGCACCTATTGCTTCCTGTCCAAACTTTATTTCATGTAAAGAAAATCTGGAAATAGAAATAGCATATATGACAAGTTTTGTGTGCTCTGTCATTCACCATGTTAAGAAGTGGTCAGCTCCTGGCTTTGCTTCAGCTGACAGTAGTCAGAGTGGGCATTTTAAATAAGAATTCCCTCATGAAGGCATGGAGGCAGATTGTGGTGGAGGAAGGATGAGACTCCAAAATAGTCATGCTTGTGTTACTGACATCCATTGCATTCATCTGTTGCATAACATGTTGTGGATGTGTTACTTCTAGTTACGAAAGATGTTGAGCCTGATGATCGCTTGAGAATGGTCAAAGCAGCTTGGTGAAAAGGTTGGCAACAGTGGTGTCCTAACATGAACATGGTTTATGCCTTCCCTCTTACTATTTTCCAGAAGGGTGTAGAGTATGATGAAACGTGAGCAGTCTAGTATATTATAGTTAAAAAAAAGCAGCAGCAGAAGTGCGTTATTTCTGATTCATGCAAAACGTGTATTCTGAATTAGAAAAGTTGAGATATAGCATGCAAACATTAAGATGTTTCAACAATAAGTTTTCTGTTCTTTGTCACAGATTTCTCTCAGCCTGATTAATGGCACTGACAAAAGATGTAAAAGAAACTTTTGGAGCTGATGTTTTTTGGGATTAATTAGCAGATGATTATATACTGTCTGCAGTTCAATGTATCTGCGTGTTTTGCTTGTTTTCAGTTCAGTGGGACAAAACTTTTGTGAAACTCAATTGGGTGATAAACTTTACATTTGAAATACTTTTTCCTTTTGTAAATACAGGTGTTAAGGTATTTACATCACTTTTTACTTGAAAATGTAACAAAGTGTTTCAGGTGATTCTTGCTTTCTGGATACTTTCTTACACTATGCATGTTATACTGCACCTACACTTCTTTGCTTAAACTTAGGGAACGGTTACAACCATATATAATAGGACAGCTAGAATTAATAAATTTGTTATGCGTTGTCTAAAACACTGTTGCATTCTTAGTGTTAAGTACTGAGTCTTCTGTAATGATATTATATAGTAGTGCACAAAGTGATGCACTCTTATCTTTAGAGAAGAAAAATAATTATTTTTGTGTGTTACTATACAGATTTTTTTATATTCCATTATCAAGCCTATTACTCACCTTCCTACCTATAGATCAGTTAATGACTAGAAGATAATCTGATGCAGGTGAAAGTATGCACAGTGTCTGACAACAATGCATAACAATTGCAAAGCCTCATGTGAATGTTAGAGGAAATGTGACACTAACCAAGTCAATAAAAATCAAATAAAGGATTACCATTATGTTTTAGGCATCATTTCTGTTAGGGAAATGGAAGAAGAGGTTTGTGATGCCAAAAATAATGGTAAGACTTACCCATTGAGCCACAATTGATATTTTCCCATCAGTGATTATGAAGATGCAGATTTGCCAAGTGGTATCTATTTTTGAGTATAAAAATATTGTTAGTTTCATGGGAACCCCTCATAAATCACTATGTTAAAGGTATAGTTTAAAAGGGTGATGTAAACTTAACCTTTGCTCAAAAATTTAATTTTCAGTTAAAGAATTTTTAATTGTGTGAAGTGCATCAGATATTTGTGCTTTAGAAAGTACAATTAACTATCTAAAAGTAAATGTTTGACTTCATCTATATACATTGAGAGACCTGGGTGCATAGATCTGTTAAACAAGCTACATAAGTTTTTGCATGTACTGGTGAAGATGTGTGTTAAGCTCAGAAAGATGCAAAAATAGGCAGTGTATCAATTCATAAAGACATTTTTTTTTAAATGGTTGATGCAGACTATCTGGGACTTTTATTGTTAAAGAAAATGGTGTCTGCAACTGAGTGTCAAGTTGCAAATTCTGTCAAACACACACTTGGGTATTTTACGGTTTGTTTTCTGCAGTTTCTCTGAAGCTTTCTCTCCTCCTGGTGATGAGGGTATGGGGACACAGAAACCATGTTTTTCAAATTGAGGTGGTTCAAGTTTTTTGTTTTCCTCTATCAGTTTGAGGTCTTTTCCCATGCTGTGTTGCAGGATGTGTTTCTGAACAGTGCTGGGTCAGTGGAATGAGGAAATCGTATTTCATTGTATTTCTTCCACAAGATAATCTGGGTACAACTGGGCAGACAAGGAAAGCAAGAAAGTATGTTGTCACTGCTTAGCAACACTGTGGGCCATGCTGCGGAAAAACGGTGTTTGGTTCCTGCATTGGCCATCTGTCTAAGTTTGTCATAGATGATCTCTAGAGGTCCCTTCCAACCCCTACCATTCTGTGATTCTATGATGTGAATTGAGAAGTGCAACTTACTGTATTTTAATTGCTTTCTGAGATATACTTTTTAATTTTCTAACATGGTTTTAGAAATGCTAAACCCCCCCCCCAAAAAAAAAAAACCAAACAAAAGACAAACACAAAACAAACACAAAAAACCACCCCACTTTACAACTCCGAAATAGCATGAAGTGTTCTTTTTCTTTGTTGGTCTTTTTTTTTTTTTTTTTTTTTTTTTTTTAACAGAAGTTAAAAGCAGCTAACAGGCAGGAATTTAGAACAGTAGTGTTTTGATTCCACTATTTCTATCAGAATGCTGTAAAAATAATAGTGTTTGCCATACACTAGTGTATTTGAGAAATGCGAAGAAGACTTCCCAGTTATTCTGCAATTTATCAGTTTTGTTTCTCATGAAAAATATCAATGCTTTCTATTTTAGAAGCGACGCTCCAGCAGGCAGGTGAAGAGGAAGCGTTATACAGAAGACCTGGAGTTCAAGATTTCAGATGAGGAGGCTGATGATGCTGATGCTGCTGGAAGAGACTCTCCTTCAAATACTTCTCAGTCAGAGCAACAGGTCAGATATGAATGAGCTGGAAAGGTGGCTGTAACTGCAGCATTCAAAGTTCAAATATAGACCCTTTTCCTGAATGATATTCATCCATGGTTGGCACAGTGTGCCAGAAGGCATTAGCCTTTTACCTTCTTAAAGAGTATATTCATTCATGACTTTGTTTACGAGCTGATGATACGCAGTTTGACACAGTTCTTTGAAATTAATGGTCTCTACCTAAAGGAAACCTAAACTGGGCTGCTAGGAGTCTTGAATTTGCTTCTGTGAATTCAGTGGTTTGTCTTCTGTGACTTTAATAAACCACTCAAGCTTATCCCCTGCTGCTAGGCACCATAAGAACCCCTTTATGAAATTACTGCCTTGTAGTACCCAGCAGGGTACACTTTATTCTCTGTGCAATGTAAATGATGGATAAAATAGTTTGAATAAGATGAGGGGTAATAATGTAGGAATGACTGTTGTAACAATCTCATTGTTTTGTAGTGCTTTTTCAAAGAACTACTTCACTTAACTAACTGATGACCTATTGGAGAATATATACATGTTCTTTGGTATTTCATTTGGCAATTTGTTAAGCCCTGTGAAATATACTGTATGTGATCTCCATTGTTAATTTTGTCTTATCAGAAGGAGAATTTGGTAGGTTTGCCTGCGCTTGTAATAGTGTAATAGAGAATTGCAAGCAATTTTGATAGCTATCATGTGGACGCTTACACAGCCAGCTAGAGTCTTTGAACATCTTCTCGTATTTAGGCTGTATGGTGCTGGAAGCGTGTGTTATTTTAGGAGAGGTGAGCTGCCCGTGCAGTTCATCTGTGTATCAGTGCATGCCATCCTTACTGAGAGAGCTAGAGTTGTGTTAGCTCTTAAAAATGGGTTTAAACAAGTATCCTTCAGTCCTTTTTTATGGTATTAAACCTATTTGAATCCTCATAGTTCTCATGCTAGGGAGGAAAAGTCCACCTTTGTATTAAACTCACATTGCAAAAAAAATTATTTGAAATTTTTCTAATGAAGGAAGTCTTTAAGTAACAAAATGCACTCCCATAACTCTTTTATGGTGTTTATGATGTAGGAATCTGCTGATGCTGAAGGCCCTGTTGTGGAGAAAATCATGAGTAGCCGTTCAGTCAAGAAAAAGGTAAAATGAAACACCTTCCCCTGCATTTTTAAACAGGCTGAGCGTATTTCTGCTGAAGCTTCTATTAAATTCTTAAAATACCTCAGATATTCCAAATTCAAAAATTGTTTTTGAATAGAGGAGGTTCCCTGCAAGTGCCTTCAGATAGTATTTAACATGCTTTTAGATAGACATACACAAATCAGATTACTTGCTTAGTCTTTTACTCTTTTCTTGCGTGTTTTTTTTTTTTGGGGGGGGGGGCGGGGTTGGGGTTGGGTTTTTTTTGGGGGGATGAGAATTTTGCTTTTTGTAAATATACATAACTGGGCAAATTCTATGGTGCTCTTCAGAGTGATGTTTCATGGGAGTTTGAGGAGAGAGAGAACTCTCCTGCATCCTAGGTTTCCAACATTCCTAGTAAAGAAAAATCCTTGCCTGTAATTTTTGCGTCTTTTGATAGTGGTTGCACTTAGCAGCTAAAACAACTTCACATGTAATCAAGAAGGTTATATATACAGGTGGTTAGTATTATCCTTGTCACTGTGCTAAGATGGTGAAAGAAACACTGTCTTTAGTTAAGTCTGGTTCTCTTTTGATTCTGCCCTGGTTGCTAGTTATGTTCTTATTTTACTTACAGATTCTTCTAATCTGCTTCACAACTTGATCGGCCTTTGCACTTCCAAACTATTAAATTCTGAGTAGGAAGTAGAAAAAAACTTGTTCCAAAAAGGGCATTATTATATTTTATAGACTCTATTGTATAGCTGATTCTCTGACTTCTACTGCTGTTGGGCAGAAAACTGTCTGCTTAATACAGATATGGTACTCATGTTGATCTTAGTTAACCAGAAATATTTCTTTACCTTAAAGTGTTAATTTTTAGAATGGAGGAGTGAAAGTTGCCTTTATTCATGGATTTTTTTTTTTCTTTTAAATGTCGTGGCATTTTATTGGAAAGGATTTTTGTTTTTTGTTTGTTTGGGGTTTTTTCCTTGTTTGTTTTTTTTGTTTTGTTTTTAATTTTATATTACTGTTATATCATTAACAGCTTTGTGAACCTAAATTCATGCAATGTCATGACTGGCTTTGATTGAATTTGACCTGTTTCTGCAGCTTTCACAGCACAAAACCTCTAGGGCTTTTTTTAAAGTCTAGAGCTGTATTTTGTATTTCAAACCATAGGCTTATTTTTCAGATAAACTTCATGTAATATAAACTCAGTAATTAGTTGTCCTGATGGTCTACTAGGCAGGAGAGGAGAATGTGGTCTTTTCATAAATGTCTTTACATTGGAAGCTGTTTTTCACCAATTATTCTTCTCTTCTTCCTCTCCCCTGCAAACAAAGGTGTGATTACTCATGGGGAGTGTGTATTTTGCTGCAGTTTGTGGGAAATGGTTGGTCTGCTGCCTACATGTCTTTGATTGCAAGCTCTGCTGGAGGCAAGCTCTATTTTGAGCTCTTTCTTTAATGTTTTTTATGGATTGTATTTGCAGGTTTGAGGGGTGTCTCTTCTTTCCCTGCTCTTCTCCCCAACCCTCCTTTCCAAAATCCCCCAAAAATGGATTTCAGGATGTTAATATTTAACATCTGAAGTATCCAACTGTGCTTTTATTAAAGGTCTTTTACACTCTTACTAACGTCATCAAAACCCTGGTTGTTAGATTACTAATCAAAGTGAAATTGCTGCGATCAGGACCATTGCATAAAATAAACATGAGGAAAGGCTTCACTAAGGAAGCCTTTCAGTGGATTAGGTTGTCACAAAGGTGTTGCGTTCAAGTAAAGGACATTATCTAATGAACAGGCTTTTGGAGCAGTATTCTTACCATGAAATTATGCTGGTTTTCTCAAAAATAGCCTTAGTCTAGTTTTTGAGTTGCCAGATAAGATGCAGCACTGTACCTCCAACCATTTTTGAAATACACATAATAAAAGGTAGAAATTACCTTAGTTCATGTTTGAAGTGGAAAAGACAATGTTTTTCCCTGTTGTTCTTAACAATGGAATTTTGAATTATTTTGAATACTCTTCCCTGTTGCAGAAAGTGTTAAGTACATATATCGTGCTCTTTTCAGACCATCACAGCCTTGACATCTTTAGTTTGTACATGGAAATTTTGCATTTTTCTAATTATTTTCTTGGCCAGCTTCAGTCCCCTTTGAATTTCTGCTCCTTGACTTTGAAAAGGAATGGCTAGAATATGCTATTCAGCACAAATAGCACATATGGAAAGATGTGGAGTTTATAGAACATTATACCTGCATGTTACACATCTGAATTTCTTTTTGCCTACCAATACATGGTGAGAATTAAATCTAATTGAACTGTGTACAAATGCCTATATCTCTTCCACAAACTGATTAATTTACAATCTGGTGCTGCGTACCAGTAGAGGTGATTGGGTTTTATGCATCTGTTATTAAGTGTTGATTTGCATCTGTTATTAATATTTTCTGTTTACTGTTTTTCTAGCATTTGATATTTCTGAGGGTTTGGATTGGGGGCGGGGATTAAGCTCTTGTCTCTACACCCCAGTGACTTGCTCAGATAACTTGTGCATTAGCAGGCATTACTGTGTCGCTTCTGTGGCAATGGCAGTGCAAGATCGTGTGCTCTTACGTATTTGTTGAAGGAAGGGATTGTTTATTTCTTCAATTTTCTTCAGAGACTGTGGATCAGATTGTCAATTGTGGTCACATCTGGGCAATGATAATTTGAAGTGTCCTGCACTGCCCAAGTCTGCCATGTGCTATTTTAAGATGTCTGCCTAACCAATTTGTGGAGAATTTTGCATAAATGTTCTGTCTCACTTTTTCACCTGGTTAATGTAAACGTACGTGTAGTGGGGGTTGTACAGTGACATTAAAGTCACAAGCTTCTCTCTCATATATCCTAAACTGAAGTTTTGTTAAACCCTACTTGAGTGCTGGTGGTTGTACCTTGATTAGAATTTTTAGAATTATTTTTTTTTATTTTTGCCTGTAACTGTGAATGCCAGAGTAAGATTTTACAAAGGTTTATTTTTTGCTGAAATACTTTTTGTTTAGGTGAATCTTTGATGCAGACTCATGGAACGTATAATAATACAGACCAGTTATTACCTGTTAGACAATACAAAAATACACTTTACTCATGAGTGTTACATGATTTATCAAGATTTACATTGTAAATTGTTGTTATTAAGTTAGCAGTTGACAGAAAATATACTTGACTGAAATGCTGTTGAGGGGAGTTAAATTGGCTAATATGAAATCTTTATATAAAAGTGTTTAACCGTGTTGTCGTTGTTAGATTGATGGATCTACAATGATTCTGATTTAAAACTAATCAAAGAGAGTTGCCCATAATACATTTCAGAAAATAAAAAAAGTTAATGTCTCAAAATTAGGTATGACTTCTTAAAAACTGATTTTGCCTCAGGGTAGTGAGTAGATTCAGGTAATGTGATCCCCATTTTTTAATACTTCTTTTTTAATACAGTTTTGACCTCTGAATATGAATATCTTCTTGAGAAATACTCCCTTTTAAGTTTTTTTTAATTAAAAAAAAAAAATCTTGATGGTCTTCAAATTCCTTCTTTTGACAGTATCTTTGTAAGTGACAGAGAAGCTTCTTCCCTGTATTTAGGGTTATGGGATGGTTTATCTTCTTCTATTTCTTCGGGGAGAACTAGGCGGAAGCTGGTGTTGCTCCTTTCCCTAGACAGGAACACAAGCAGGCTGTACTGGAGTGATAGAAATGCTAAAATGATAAAATCCTTTGCTAGTCTGGAAGAGAAGGAATACTCTGTAAACTGGGGATTAGGAATGTATTAACTTTTTCTTTACTGTGCTAGAACAGGCTTTAATGCAGCTGCTACTGTTGTTGTTTAATTGCACTGCTATGGAAGTAATGTCTAGCCAGCAACTTTTGAGAGAGATATTGGAAGATGGCAATTCACCCTCTAGATTCGGTGTTCGTTCTCTCTCTCTTTCTCGGGTCTGTTTAGTGCTACATACAGTATTTATTACAGATGTTGTCGTCCCCGATGAAGTATGTAAACCAGAAAATCCTCTTCTATTTAAAATTGTTCCAGAGTTCATTAGTAAACACAAACCGTTAATGTTGTGACATAAACTGAATTCTAAACGAGTGCCTGGTGCACTGTCCTTAGTTTGTCCTATGGCTGGGTTCAGGAGTAATTCAACAAAGTATTACATACCATATGTTATGCAATACTTTGGCACTGGGGATGAGTTAAGGGTAGTCTCAACCCTTAGCACTGAGTGCCCTTGGTTTTGCTGGTTTATATCACAACTTTAACCTTGCTTTAAATGTAGTTTTTGGGTGTTAATTTAATTTGGCTGCTCTGTATGTGAGACATCTTGCCTGAGCGAATTTAATTGCACCATTGAGTAAAACTAAAGCCATGAACACTGATGCACTAAAATTCTAGCAGAGGTATAAGGTTTAGTTTTATATGGCTTCATGTTTGGAGTTATTAACTATATGGAGGAATAAACCCTCTTTAAAACTCTTTTTTAAAACATTACAAAACCCACAATGTAAAGTTGCCATGAGCCAGCCAAAAATAATACATATGGCATTCAGGAGTGCAGTTGCTAATTGGCTGCTGCCTGAGAAAATGGTACACTTGGCTTCTACTTAACACTGTGGGTTTGGCAGAAAGCCAGATTTGGGGTGAGGTTGTGAATGAAGCTGCATGTGGTTAGGGAGGAGTTCAAATGATTCATGTCTTGGAAGTTGTAGTAAGCAGTGCTGTACGTACTTGGGTAAGCTGCTAGAGGAAACTCCTCACCCGTGTCCTCCCCCCACAAACGCTTTCATACACCTCCACTTGTGTTTCTGTGTGGGGACTGTATGCTGTATTTCGGTTAGTTTTAATCATTAACTAAATTGGACTGTTTAGTGGTTTAATTCACATTTCAACAATTCTTCTCTTATAGATGGAGAATGGAGAGGAGGTAGAAATAGAGGAATTCTATGTAAAGTACAAAAACTTGTAAGTAAAGTTACAGGTTTGATTACTACCTTTAATGTAACTTCCTTCTACTATCTTCATATAACTTCCAAATAGTTTTTAAAAACTGGTGTTGTAAGCAACAGAACTGTTACTAGCCAACTTTAAACATTTCTAATGTTTAATCCAAAACAGTGGCAAATAAACACGGAAATACCTTGCATTGGTGGTACTGGGTTTAATAGTGTTGTCTTAATTTGTGTTCTCTCCAAAATGAAATCCATAGGTAAAATTGCTCTGTTATTAAAAACTTCAATCTAAGGCTCGTTATGCATGCCAATTCATGAGCACATACTTATGTAGCTGTGTAGATCTAACTGCAAATGTAGAATAACGTGCCTGCAAACTACTCAAAAATAACCCTTAACATTGTTTCAAAACCAAGATTCGTGTTCAACAGTATGTCTAAGATAATGAATGAGATGGCTTGCAGTATTCCAGCAGATAGCTGCCCCTCTGTAAGAGGGATGTAGTAGTGGTGAGAGCAGTATGTTGTTTCACTTCAGGGCTCTGAAACTGCAGTGCAGTCAGTTTTTAAAATAAGATAACTTCTCAGCTGGATAAGGTCATTTTTCTTTTAGAAAAATAACGTATCTTGTTTAATTTTAGCAAATTTTCCATCTGAGAGAGAAATTCACTTAAAGTGAGTTTCTTGCAGCTAACTGCAGGTAGTTGACTTCACTTTAAATATGCTGCCACCTTTGTACCTTTTGCACTATATTGATTATTGCATGATGTTTAATAGCTTAATTATGCTTTGTTTAGTTTTATTACATTGGCATGTAAGTTTTGTATTAACTATTCATGTCTTAGACTTCTTAGCAATGTAACTTTTGACAGGCTCTAAATTTATAAAGTGGGACTAGTCATTTTGGCAGAAATGCTGTTCCTTACTTCGTTTCTCTAAAGATGAATTATTATTATGGGACTGCATTTACAAGAGTTTTTCTTTCTATCAGTGTTAAAACATTGATCGACTTGTATGCGACTTTTCATTACAATGGTGTTCTCACAAAAAAAGTTTATATAGCATGTTACTATTTAGAAAGTTTGCATATTTTTATTAGCTTCTAAAAGCCCTATTCTTTGCTAGAATATGATGTGAAATAGTGACATTTATGATAAATGTCTTGTAATTAATGTTTTAAGTATGCCAAATAAAAATCATCTTAGTTTTGTGCTGAACACTAAATGTATGGGGTATGTATTTAAATTTGGAGTGGGAGTTGTTTTTATTTACTGACAAGTTTCTTCATTAGTAAGTATGATTGCTTCCAGTAAAGGTGATTTGTTAATAACTTGAATAATGATGAAGATAGTGTCCAGTTTTCCAGGCGTAGCACTACAGTGTGCTGGAAAGATCTAGCTATACTAGTGAGATACATGGGAGCATGCAATGGAAGCATAGTTTTAAGTAAGATTTTCTGTTTCATCTTCTAGTTCTTACCTTCATTGTCAGTGGGCATCTGTGGAAGAGCTGGACAAAGACAAGAGAATTCAGCAGAAGATTAAGCGGTTTAAGGCAAAACAGGGCCAGAACAAATTCCTTTCAGAAGTATGATTTGTTTGTTTGTTTCTTTCTTCCCTTAAGGAATATTTTTATGAATTCTTGTTCTGTACACCAGCAGATGATTTTGAACAGTCGTGTGATATAACAATAGCCTTTATTCTGGTGTAAAGTTTGACCATGCTTGATCTACATCTTGCAAGTTTATGAAACTCAAGTGATCTGACTGTGTACTTTTTACTATAGCCTTTTTTCTTAAGTGGTTAGTTGTTTGCATTGTAAGCATGACTCTTACTGAATCAGTACCAGGTCTCTTTTCGCAGGAGCTGATAATGGCAGAAAAACACATCACATTTTTCTATGTTATGGACTGCTGCTCACTAGGGATTCTGAGCTTTTTATCATCAATTTAATTTCACTTAGAGCCGTAAGCAGTAGTGTGGCAGGGGTCCTGTCAATAAAAGACCAGATCTGCTGATTTGTGTCCCTGAAAGCTTACCTTTCAGTAAAATGCCGTCTTTTGATCGGGGGAGGGGAAAAAGAAAAGAAAAAGAAAAAAAAAAAATACACCACCACCAACAAAAAAAACCACAAACCAAACCCAAACAGGTTAATGTGCTACTGTATTTATTTATATTTATTTTTACTGTATAGTTCAAGCTGAACAAAACCTGTTGCAAATTGAAAACTTCCATCTGTTCTAAGTGAAGATGCCTGTAATTGCTTCTTTTAATTCTTTTTCTTCCTAAATATGTTTCCAAGTGGGTCACAAGTTATTGTAAATACTTGGAATTTGTTCTTGTTTTAGGGAAAAAAAAAAAAAGTCAAAATGTACATAGTCTTTAGTACTTTTGTCTGCCTTTTCTATCAGAGGGGATCTTAACAGTATAAAATAAACTGCAGTGCTTTAGTATGCAAGAGAATGCTGTAAGTTGTTGAAGAGATAAGAAAGAACATAAAAAATTGTGATTTTTGGAGAAACTATGTATGCATGCAGTGTCTTTCCTCTGGTTTTGAAATATTAATCTTTGAATCTTGCTTATAAAGCGGTTAGACAATTCCTGTAGTTAAAATAATCCAAAGCCACTTAGTGTACAAGGCTCTAATTTCTTTATTGCAAGCTGTAGTTTTCAAGAATGCTAAATGCATTGCATGCCATAAGCCTTTTCGATTGCTCATTAGTGAATTGTAATTTCACACTTCATTTAAAATATTCTTAAACATTCTCTCACAGTAAAAGGTTTCACACAGTAATTAAGAGGCCCAGTTAACAAAGTCTGAGAAGTCTGATTCCCTCACGGGGAATGATCTTGCTGAATTGTAGCATTTCAATTAACATGTTGAAGTTTGCCAAATATAAATTCTATGTCACTGTGACCCAAAATATTACTGCCTGGTGAAATATATAATAATTTTTCCTCTCAGGAAGGGCTAATAGAGATATCTTTTATGCTTTTGCCTCTCTCCTTGAACAGATTGATGATGAGCTTTTTAATCCAGATTATGTGGAAGTTGATCGAATCATGGATTTTTCGCGTAGCACAGATGATAATGGAGAGGTAAAAAAAACCTTTAGTGCATTTGTAGTCATACAGACATTATGTGTAGAATTTGTTGTTTAGAAATGTGAATATGTTGAACACTTCAGAAGCTACCAGGGGGGGTGTGTGTAGAAAAGAGGAATGTACTTGAGAAGATGTTGCCTAATACAGCAGTTTCTCCTAAAATAGAGGAGTTTAAGTGAGAATTTCAAATTTGTTATAAATTACCTATATTTAAAAAAAATACAACAAGAATCTTAGCTAAATGTCGTAATAGTTTAGACGTTATTTAGAATATTGCAGAAGAGGCCCTAAATTCACTGTTGCTTACTTTTTAATGACTTGTTCTGCAGCACAAGATCACTTTGTCTTCCAGGAGACTCCTTTTTTTGGTCCTGGGAGAATAGGAAGTTTCCCTGACAGTGTCAGTGTTGCCATATTGCTCTATCAGTGTTGGGTGTTTGGGTGCTTGCTGGGAAGTTTCTGATGACACTGACAAGAAAAAACAGTTGACTGTTTAAATGGTAAAGCATAGAAAATGCAACAGTTGCAGAACGAATATTCTTTTATTTCTAAATTTTAGTTTAACCTTAGTGATTTCCAAGGTAGTGGTGAGCTTGTTTTGGTGGTAAGCCTGCATTCCCCACGTTCTAATCTCACTTCATTAGGTTGTCAAAGTGTCAGCCCGCTGTTCGCTTTATCCTTTTGGCTGATTCAGACATTCAGGTCTGGCAAAGCTTTTGGAATTGTATCTAGCCTGGAGATGTCCTGTAAAAATGGCTACACTTTTATTCTTTTTTTGTGATGTAATCTTATTTTTGTCTTAACAAAGCCTGTAACGCATTATCTGGTGAAATGGTGTTCACTTCCTTATGAAGACAGCACTTGGGAACTCAAGCAAGACATCGACCAAGCTAAGATTGAAGAATTTGAGAAACTGATGTCTAGGGAGCCAGAAATGGAGCGTGTGGTAAGAATTGGCTCTGTATAGAGGATTTTATTTGAAAATAGTAAAGTAATGTGGTCTTTCAGAAACCACTAATGGGATTTGCTGTATTTGAAACAGGAGCGACCTCCTGCCGATGACTGGAAGAAATCGGAGAGTTCCAGGGAGTATAAAAACAATAACAAACTCAGGGAATACCAGTTGGAGGGAGTAAACTGGCTTCTTTTCAATTGGTACAACACGTACGTAAAATACTGCTTACTGCTGAATCCTGCTTTGGTAAAGCTTTTACAGTTTATTTGAAACAATAACCTTTTAAAGTAATCTTCTAAAGTGAGGTTTTAGAGTTATTTACATGTCTCATTTTTTTTCTGCAGAAGTCATAGTACAAACTAATTTGGGGTGGAAACATAATGTTACATAAAACATTAGTATTTCAGATAGATTCTTGTGGCAAATGCTTTTGTATGTATATGTGTTCATGCACATCCCTGCTGCCCCTTCCTTCCCTGTGTGAACTTGAGCGATACATAAAATGGATCCATGCTTATTGCATCACAAATCATAACATTTATTTCAAATGCAAAAAGATTATGACGTCTCTTCAGTGTAAACTTGCTATTGTAGAAATTTCTGTTCTATTCAGTTTAGATTCTTGCTATGTTTTAAGTTAGGAATAAATCATTCAGACTGTTTTTTGTTGCTGTTTTCAGACGAAACTGCATTTTAGCAGATGAAATGGGGTTGGGAAAGACTATCCAGTCCATTACGTTTCTCTATGAGATATATTTGAAAGGAATCCATGGTCCTTTCTTGGTTATTGCACCGTTGTCCACAATTCCCAACTGGGAAAGGGAGTTCCGCACCTGGACAGAGTTGAATGTGGTTGTGTATCATGGGAGTCAAGCGAGCCGGCGGACCATTCAGTTGTATGAAATGTATTTCAAAGATCCACAGGTAAAAACTCTTCACGATTTTTTTTTTCTCCTTTTTTTTGTATATGCTTCACTGTTGTTAATTTATCTCAGCATCAATTAGGTTTTTAGTACTGGTATAGTAGGTTTTAGCTAATAATGAAGGCATATGTATTAATAAAGAGAGTGCTTTTAATAGTAGGCAAGAGATCAGCTGGAAATAGAGGGGGACCAAGAGTTACTGAGAAGATGCAACTCTTGTTCGGGGCTTCATTATTGTATGCAAGGTTTTTGTTGTTTTGTGTTCCTGAGGAGAGCTGGCAGAAAAGATTCTTAATGGAGAAACTACTTTAATTGGAACTAAGCTTAAAAATCAATCTTTGCCTACCATTCCAGGAAAAGACTAGCATGCAGAAATTAAACTTGTCGATGCTTCTTTATCAGATTTTATAAGTCAGATATATTTTGGATCTGTTTTACTGCACTCATGTTGAATAATTTTTATGAGAGAAGGGAGAGCAGGTACAGAAAAGATTGGGGGTAGAAACAAAATTATTTGGAAAACTGAAGCTATAAAGGACAACAGATCCCTACATTTAAATGCATGGCTTTACGCAGAGTAAGACAGGATTGGGGAAAAATAATGTGCATGCATTGAATGTTATTGCAAAACAACATAATCCTCCTCACTTAAGAGAAAAAAGAGTGGAAGTTCAACCTGATTTGATACATTGTGGAGTATTCTTTCCAGCTCAGCTTAAAGAAGTAATAGTGGTGAATTCATATATTTAGATTTTCTATAAAGCATTTGATTTCGTGCCACTGGATATTTTGATTAATAAACTAGAATGATATGAAATCAATATGGCACACATTAAGTGGATTTAAAACTGGCTAACTGATATTTCTCAATGTAATTGTAAATGAGAAATGATTTGCATTTCCAGCCTAGTTCTTCAGGGATTGGTTCGTGTCCATGAGCTATATAACACTTTTATCAATGACCTGAAAGAAAACATAAAATCATTACCAAGAAAGTTTTCAAATGACACAAAGATGGGGAGAATGGTAAATAATTAAGACAGTTCATGGATACAGAGTAAGCTGTATTACTTAATAAATTGGATCCAAGCTAACAATACTCAGAATAGCTAAATATAGGGCTATCTGTGGACAGGGAATGGAGGTGATTCTTATGGTAGGGAGAGCTCGGTTCTGGGAAGGCTGTAAGACAAATGCGAATCCTTTTCCGTCATGACACACAACAAGTTAAACATGAGTTCAAACTGTGAGATTGTGGTTAAAAGGGCTAGTGTAGCGCAAGTGTATAGGAGGAAAGAAATCTTTATTAGAAAGTAGAAAAGTTACAGCATTCTCTTTGTCAGTAATGTAGTGGGTAGTCCAGTTCTGCCTACTTCTTGCTTCCTGTCCTCAAAAAGAGTGTTGAAAAACCAGAGTCCTTAGAGCAAAGCTATAAGTGTGGTTGCGAGATAGAAAATGTGCTTTTAAAGGAAAAGAACTGAGTAAGAGCTGTTTTGAAGGTGATGACTGTGGCACAACTTGACATACCATTAGGGCAAACAGAAGTCGAATCACATACTTAAATACAGTAGAAAAACACACAGTAATTTATAGTAGTTAGAAGATACATTTATTTGGCCTAGGAAATAACCATTTTCTCAGCAATTTATCAAAGAAACTTTCAATTCAGAAACATATACACTGTTGTTAAAGAAGATTGATTTGAATAAGAGTTGCTACACTGAGGTCTAATGGCTTATATTCCTTAAAATAATAATCACATTTAGCATCTAACCTGGATGTATAATACATAAATGAACTGGAATTGATTTGTACCTTTTCTGTTTATAAAATTATTTCTTACCAGAGATAGATATTTTGTATCAAATATAAAGATTTGGGTTTATACAAATACTGTCTCTACTGAAGTGTTTCCTGTGTTAAAAATCATGTTTGTGATCTAAGTGGTGCTCATTCTCAGTGTCTTCTTCCACTTAAGATGCAGCAATTACGTAGCATGAAACCTGAAGGAACATCATCAGAAAAATCCCACTTACTATGCAGATTCTTAGTGTTATTTTGGCCATATCATTTTGTTGATCTAAAGGCAACTAAAAGAACCTAAAGCAAGATACTGCGGAAAGTTTTGTTCCCCCTGTTACCATATTCTTAACTTGCCTCTTGTAATGACCATGGTAGTTATCTGACCCCATATTGAGTAATGACAAAGCACTCATGGCACAGAAAAATGAATAATTTTCTGCTAGCTTTGCTCCCTGAACTGACTTAAGAGGAGAATCAGACAATTGCCATGTTTGGTGATAAAGGAGAAATGGAGTGAACTCGTTCGTTTGGTGGCAGCTAGCTTTGATGTGTCATGAAATCACCTTCTGTATTCCATTCTTTGTAAGACTGTGTCAGCTGTGAAATGCATGCTAGAAACTGAATTACGGGGCGGGGTGGGGGGGTGGGGGGAGCGGAAATCTCTTCGTGTTCTGACAAGAAGAATCCCCATGTAGTGTTCAGTCTGGCATCCTCTAGAGTACCGTCAGTGGGCGTACGCTGCGGGACGAGAAGGGAGAGAAAGAAGGCAGGCTTTGGCAATGTCAGTTCTAGTCTCCTTGCCAAACACATCAACCCAGACATCATCATCTTTGGTCTTTTAGGTCTTAACACAAAAAGAGGCCTCTCAAGCTGAGCTGTTTCTCAAAAAGACAATTGAACACTGAGAAAGTCTGAGTGGCTTTGAAGGGCAATAATGACAGACAGCATGTATAAGAAGCACCTACCCCATCTGCAGTAGTGTGATTTTCAAAGTCAACACCAGAGTCAAGTTGTTGTGAAAACCTACAGAATAGTTGATAACAAAATACATCTCTGCAGTGGTGTGACCTAAACACTAAAGATACTGTGCTACCAGAGACGTTCCCCTAAAAATCCCTTCCTGCCTTACTGCTTGTGAGGGTCATATAGAGAGACCTGTTCTGGTGTTCTTGAGCAATATAACTGAAAGGTCCTTCTGGGGGGTTCCCTAGTTGGAATACCTAATCAACCGGTTGCATTTCTGTAGCATTCTACCTCTGAGAAAGAATTCTGTTGTAAGATCAGGAAAACTATATATGCCAAATAAAATTAATGACAGAGCCCTGCAAAAGAGTTGACTTGTTCGTGAGGGAAATTTACTTCACAGTGTAACTAGGACTAAAAAGAGAAACCACTTGGCTCACGTGTAGAAATGAAATACCTCGTCCTTGGTTGATTTTAACTCAAAATAATGCTATTGATGTTCAGGACTTTTTCTAGCTTATTTGGTTTATTCCTTTCGGCTCAGTGTGTGTTGGCTTAAGAGAGTATTTTCTTGCCTGCATGATTTTCTTCCTTGCTGAGAAGCTACTGAGCTATGAACATGTCATGAACATAGAATTGCCTTAGATTTCTGCAAAGGATAGTTAGTGTGCAGGAGTTTAAGGCAGTATTTCACCAATAGGGACTCTGTCTTTCACTGAAGATGACATTGAATTGCATTTTACAAAGTGACTGCGACTCAGTTTTCCAGATGCCTTCCAGCTAGAATGGGTTAACATGCACGTTTATTGCACCTGTTCTTTTGTTCTTCAAAGTGGAGTCTGAGGTTGGTGGGAAAAGACCATAATAATCATTCATGGTTCCCACTGGTGGAAGGTGCATCTTTTTAGAAGTCCAGTTCTTATACACATCCATTTGATCTTCTCAGTTTGTACCTATTAGGAGGTAATACCCCAAAACATAACCCAACTTTTATATTACTATCTAATCGTTGTATTTTGTGGTACCTCTGTTGCTGAGTTACTTCCAGAAGAATTTCCCAAACAGAACAGAAAACTGCTACCTATTAGGAAGATTGATTTCCTCAAATGGAAGGACTCCTCTGAGTAAGTGGATGTGAAATTCCTGTAGTTCCAGCATCAGAAAACTTCATTTGGATGCCACACTGAAACCAGATAAATTGATTCCTGGTTGCCTAAGAATTCACCTGTGACAATGCTATAGGTCACTTTCCTGATAGTTTCTACATTTAAATTTCTCAAATATGCCATTATTAGGATTACTTAGGATTCTTTCCCATACTTTCCCAAGTGTTGGAGGCCAGAAACTGTTGAATAACATCATCATTCACCTTCTAAACCTCTTGGAGAGCTCTTGGAACTTTCTGCTTGATATACTCCTGTGTTATTCAGTACAGCAGTTGTCTGTCTTTCAAATAGTGAGCTCTTGTGGCAAGACCACTACACATATTTTAATGTGAGATTTAGACAGCTCTAAATATGTGATCAAGGGTTCCTCTTACCATTTTTGCTTCACTTGGATGTGCTGCCTTATGTAGTGATCATTTTTGAAGAGCACTGCTTGCCATGCAGTCGTGAGGTTGCTCATGGAAGTCTTTTCCACTACCTGTAAAGCATCTCCTGGGCTGCATACTCATATCTTCACAGTTAAATCTGGTGAATGAAAAGGTCACAGGATTTCAATTTACTGGCTTCGTAAGTTGCCCCCTTACTGTATCCTCATCTGTTGTTTGTTAGGTAATAACTCTCTTTCTCCCTAAGAAGATAAATGTTTCTGGACTGTGCCCATGAGAAAACACTGTTGAGCAGGTCATTACTTCCTCTGAAGTACTCTTGATGTGCATAGGCAGATTTAATGCTGAGCTCAGGATATCAGGTTTCCAGTCATTTTACTGAGTCAGTAGCCAGTTCTGATCCCCACAGTTTGGACAGGATTATATGCAAGTCACTTATAAAAGGATTCAGACTTACATGTATTTGAAAGAAGAAATGGTCACTTTACTGTAAAATATCTGTTTCTTTTGAAATGAATATACAACCCATGACATAGTCCTGTTTTGAAAACGTAGAATGGCTTCAAACTTGTGTGAGGCCCAACAGAGATAGTGTTCCTGCACAGACCTAGTGCCACTGGAGATGCAAAGTTACATGTTAATTTGAACAAGGGTGGGAAAAAATACAGCATAATGTCAGAATGTCAGCGTAATGTTCATTTCATGATCTTGAGTAAAGTTTATTCAGGTTTGGTTTTGTTTGGGTTTTTTTTTTAAACAGTCTCTTAGTATCAGCCCTGAAAATCAGACCCTCAACTAAGCAAATAAATAATGAAGGTGGTGCCAGACATTAAGTAAATCGTCTGGTTGAGCTTTCTTTAACACAAACTTACAAAAATACAAAGGAAATGAATGCAGAGATATATATTCTCCATTTGACAGTTCAGAGATTTGCTTCTTTTCAAAGCTGTTTACTAAATTTGTAGGTGTTTTGGATACTCAATGTCCACCAGGAGAAAATTACTGTTGTATTGGAAGCAAAATATTCTAATAGTTGTACAGATGAAGACTCAATGTACGTCTGGCTTATTTGAATTGTTTGGGAGGACTGTCACATACCTTTGATTTAAAAGAAAAAAGAAAATTCTCTTGACAAAGTCTGAAAACCTTATTTGAATTTTGCAGCAATACATTAATGCTTCAAGGCATTAATATATAATCCATATGAATTACAACTGAACTACTTGTATAACATCTTTGTAATGAATATGCAGTGATTCTGTGAACCTTTTTACAGGATTAAAAACATAGCTAGCATGAAGCCAGCAGTCAACTTACATATTTGTAGTCCCTCATTGAGTCAGCAATAATTATAGAATCATAGAAACCGTAATAGATTTGGAGATCATAGAATCATAGAATGGGCTGGGTTGGAAGGGACCCCAAGGATCACAGAGTTCCAACCCCCCTGCCACAGGCAGGGACACCAACCTCCAGGCCTGGACCTACACAAAGTTGCCCAGGGCCCCATCCAACCTGGCCTTGAACACCTCCAGGCATGGGGCATCCACCACCTCTCTGGGCAGCCTGTTCCAGCACCTCACCACTCTCTCCGTAAAAAACTTCCCCCTAATATCTAATTTAAACCTTCCTTCCTGTAGCTTTAATCCATTCCCCCTTGTCCTGTCATTTTCTACCCTTTTAAAAAGTTGGTTCCCCTCCTGTTTGTACGCTCCCTTCAGGTACTGGAAGGCTGCAATGAGGTTCCCCCGCAGCCTTCTCTTGGTTTACTTAAGATATTTTACCCATTGTACTGTTCTGCATTTTTAAAGAATGAATGATGAAACAAATGTGCTTCCTTTCTTTGCTGGGAGTTTACTTTAACTTTTGCTGTTCTTTTTAGGGTCGTGTGATAAAGGGGTCCTACAAGTTCCATGCCATTATCACAACATTTGAAATGATCTTGACTGACTGCCCGGAGCTGCGTAACATTCCATGGCGTTGCGTGGTCATTGATGAGGCCCACAGGCTAAAAAACAGGAACTGTAAGCTTCTGGAAGGACTCAAGATGATGGATCTGGTCAGTGTGTACATCTCTTACATTTGTGTCTTCTGTATTTTTATTACTCCTGATTTATGGTTTCATCAAAATATAAAAGATGATGTTTTCTTCTCAAGTAAAAGCATCAGGTGCTAAGAAGAATGAGGGAATGCATGTGAGAAAGTCTTTCAAATATCTGGAAGCATATGAGTCTTTGAATTTTGGAGTGCTGATGTTTCATAAGTCTTTTCATTGATTTACACCTAGAATTATGTGGATTCTGTTAAGAGAATCAAGATAAATTTGGTTTTCCTTTCTCTCTTTTCGTGTGACTTACTCCATAGTCACTTCTTCACATAGGCATTTATTTAAAGGTATAATATGGTCAGACGGCCAAATACGGGTGTGAGAGTTAAACTGCTCTGCATTAATGTTAGCTCTAATGTGGCCATAAGGATGTTCTTTCAGACTGGCTAAGGAAGGGAAAATTGAGTTAGTTTGTGATACTTACATAAATATGTGTTTTTATGTGCACAAAATAAGTGTATTAAGCACACAGAAAAATAAGATTGTTTTTTAAAGGTATTTACAATTTAAAATTTTAAAAAGCAATTTTTAATTTTTTTTTTATTTTATTTTTGTCAGAAGAGTCTTTGAAAATGCGAGAGGAATGCAGTCATGCTAAGTTAATACCTGGAACTCAAAACCTCTTATTTCTGACAAGAATAGAAAGGCATAAACATTAACTTACACAAGCACTGGTGACCTGTAGGTCACTTGTAGTTTCTTTTTTCCTGTCAGTTAAACAATATCTTTCTTGAAGGAATCTTGATGCTTAACAAATCAAAGTTTGTAAAAATGTTATATACGATTTATTTTCCTTGTTATGGTTGCTATTAGAGGAGAGCTGAGCTTATAGGCCTGGCTATAGATGGAGATACAGGACTTCTCACTTAGTTCTTGTTCTGCTACTAAATCCATGTTTGACCTTGGGCTAGTTGCTTAACCTCTCTGGGCTCCTCCTCTAAACCAATATGCAACTTGTCCTCTTGACACTGCCAGTCTCCTGCTTTGCAGTGTGTAGGTGGAAAGTCAGGCTCTGCATCAGGTTCCCTGTGGTAGAAACTTAACACCTGCCCTTAAGGGATTAATGCGCTGAGATCTGTTAGAGGTGAGGAGGTAACTCAGTGGATTCATACTGGAAATGGTGGGATAAGTTCAGCTCTTATTTTGGCATTTAAAGTATTGGTGAAAGGGTTGGGACATTGTGGATCAGTAAAATCTCTTCTTCTATCTGTAGGACTTTTGAAGGTGGTAGTGAAGTATTTTTCTGGGCTATTGCTGAAGGAAGGCCAGAATACTAGAAACATCTTGAAAAGAGCTATAAGTAGTTGAGGGAGGGGAGAGCAAGCAAAGATGAGAGATACATGTAGATGAAAAAAAGAGACCTTTTTCTATATTTCTCCATTGAAAATGAATTTAGATGGATTCCTCGGCAACTATTTCTTAACCTTTCAGGAACATAAAGTGCTGCTTACTGGAACCCCTTTGCAAAATACAGTAGAAGAGCTATTTAGCTTGCTTCACTTCTTGGAACCGGGTCGCTTCCCATCAGAAACCACGTTCATGCAAGAATTTGGTGATCTGAAAACTGAAGAACAGGTAGACTTCTCCTGCACACTTATTTTTCTGTTTAGATGTTGTGAATTTATCCATTTGGTTATATCTGAACTTCATTACTGTTTTTTATAAGTTATACCTATTTACTTTTTGGAAGACCCACAGTAGTTTTGTCCCTGTTGTTTTGTTTGTTTTCATTTTGAGTTTTTGCTTCTGACCAAACATCATTTTGCCTTCTCGTGTGTTTTTTTAATCCTTTGTTCATGGGTCATGCGGGAACAGGGAAAGTTTCCCTCATTAAAATGTAGTGTTTAAAAATGGGGT
Source organism: Podiceps cristatus (assembly GCA_000699545.1). Classification (NCBI taxonomy): domain Eukaryota; kingdom Metazoa; phylum Chordata; class Aves; order Podicipediformes; family Podicipedidae; genus Podiceps; species Podiceps cristatus. The sequence goes on along the minus strand of KL264394.1, from coordinate 5,514 downwards.
GGGGTGTCTTGTAACAGTGGATGAAAATACTTCTAGAATTGCTTGTTCACTCTAAGAGAATTAACTTGTCAGTTGACATTCTTCCTTAAGCATCAATATCAGAGTGAGGGGACTGTCCTCTGTGATGACTGTGAAGTTAACATCTGTGAGTTTTATCAATGACTTCTGTGCAAATAGGAACATATTTGATACCTAGTTTAGCAAGAGGCAACGAAATGGGAGATTTTTCTGAGTGACTCAAACAGATTTCTCAAGCTGCCCAATAAAAGAAATGCATAAATCAATGCAAAATGAAAGACCCTCAATGCACCATATTTTAGATCTAAAATGTCAAATCTTCTGATGATCATATATAAGGCTTAAATTTCTTCTTGTATGTATGAAAGTGTTTTAAAAAGTCTAGGTAACAGTCAAATTGCCTTAACATTAGGGGTTAACTGAAACATGGCATCTTAATTTAGGCACCTTAATTTGGCCCTTTGCACCCTATGATAATTTAACTTCACGATGGTATGCATTTTTGTGTGCAATTTTATGTTAGTTTTGTCTGAAAACTGAATTTCTGCTATTTCTAGCTTTTGAGTGCTTGAATTTGTTAACTTTCTTTGAGAGCAACTCTTCCATAGGTAATAGTCTAAATTGCAAAACATCTCTGCCCCCAGCCCCTTACCTCCTGGAAACATCACAGCGTGTCCTGAGGGAATCATAGGATGTGTTACCACAGATTGTGCTGGCAGTTGCACGCCAGTCAGGCTGGACTCTGACCTGATTGGAAGTGAGCCAGCTCTGATCCAGAAGCCATGTAGTCCTGTTAATACAGTGTTTGAGCTGGAGTTAATATATCCTAACTCTCAACATAGCTTTTGTCTGGTAAGCTCAAAACGTCACCAGAGCAGAACTAGAAAATTTTGAAGCCATACATGGAAATATTACTAAAATAATGCCATCACCCCTGAGCAAAATTGGACCCTGGATTGCTTGGGCCAACAAGTTTTGGAAGAAGTGTCTTTGCTGACACACCATTAGATGTTTTGAAATTTGATTTATCTTTCAAGTGGTGGGAGAGATTATACGTTAGTGACTTGAGTTTTCTCCGTTCCTTGCAGTCCTGTTCTGTGTTGTTTGTGGGGTTTTTGGGGGTTTTTTGTTCATCCCTCTGTACTAATTTATCTTCTTTCTCTTAAAGTTGCTTTATTACTAAGGGAATGATACGAATCCAGGAGAAAGTGTATTTTGTTTATGTTTCTTCTATGCAGTTCAGGAGATGATAACTAATTTCAGGGTAAATTATCAGCTCCTCAACACTGAGCTGGTGTGTATTTTGATGAGAGACAATCTAAAACAAGCTAAATGCCAATCTTTTTCTATATGGAATATTTTTAAGCTTTTTATGTAAGGGTGCTTTACAAAAACTTGACAAAATTTAGCTAAATTTTTGAGGAAAATGGATATATCTCCCCCTCCCCTTCCCCACCATATAGGACATGTCTTAAAGTATTTGCTGCAAAACCTGGAGATACTAAAAATTATCAGCGTGTTAAAAATTTACAGAAATAAAGTGTTTTCATTTTGAGAGCAGGCCTAAATAGTTTCCTGCTTAAGTGGATGTAAAAACTAAGGAAATAAGTAAATAATTTCAAGCAGATATATGAAAGGAAAAATGGCATTGAACACTGTGTTGAGTGGCTGGAAGTTAACTGCAAAACTTGATCTTACAGTCAGATTTGCTTATATAGCTGTGCTTACTTAGGATTAGCTTTGCATGACTGGTGTACAGTACTATCCTTGTCTAGAAGGATAGTTCTAAGTGAAGTCTGTTTAATAACATACACTAAACAGAAGTGATGCACACTAAAATTTGACTTTAGAAGTGTGTATCTCACAGAGTTAAGGAGAACTCGGTCTCTCGGTCATTGAGGAAAGATTTCTTTACAAGTGCTGTGTACTTGTGATCTGAGGTAGGAAATGTGGATTTTAGAATTAAGGAAATTAAAAAATAAATATTTGAAGCCTTATAGTTTTAATTCAGTTATTTATTAAATATATGTTTCCTAGGTGCAAAAACTCCAGGCTATTTTGAAGCCAATGATGCTGAGACGTCTCAAGGAGGATGTAGAAAAGAACCTGGCCCCCAAAGAGGAAACTATCATTGAAGTTGAGCTGACAAATATTCAGAAGAAATACTATCGTGCTATTCTTGAAAAGAATTTCACATTTCTTTCCAAGGGTGGAGGTCAGGCAAATGTACCTAATCTTTTAAACACTATGATGGAACTAAGAAAATGCTGCAATCATCCGTACCTTATTAATGGTAGGCCTCCTGTTTTTCTCCATATTTGAAAAATGGTTGTAAGGAAGTTAATGAAATTAGAAATTCCATTCTAGTATATCTTTTTATTTATTAATTTAAGTAGAAAAGCAAGATAGCCTTTTAGGTTCTCTTAGGTATGGATATGTGCTGGTCAGGACATTTGAAAGACATCTGTGCTGCCTTTTTTCCAAGGCTTCTTAGTCCTGACTGATTTAGTGTTGGTATTATCAAGCTTTCCTTTATGTTATTTCTGACAAACAAGACTTCAGTTATCATGCAGATTGTTAGATGCTGGCATAAATACAGCAATTTTTTCTTTAGAGTTACAGTTAATGCTCTGTGGAAAGAAAATAAGTAGCAGCTATGAGATAGTAACTTAAAACTTCGGAATAAAAGTTGTGGGGTAAGAAATAAGGATCAGGCTTGCTTTTATGGCCACGTGTTGTCAGTTCATTTTTCTAATTTAACTAGTCAGATTTGTATGAATGTCATATTAGACTTAATGACAAATACTATTTTTAAATGTGATGCTATTGGTTTTAGATTAGGATTGTCTATGGCAGGTACTATATGATGAGCCAGAAGTATGCTAAACTGTTATGTGTTCGTCAAATCAAATCTTCTCTTTGAAGATGTAACACAAGCCTCTGTACAGGTTTGCATTCTGCTAGTTTCTTGTTTCCCAGCTCCTTTTCCTTACTGTATATGATTATGCTATAGTTGATTTAATCATGGTTATACACTTCATGATGAAAGACTGTTCAAGATCTGTATGTGATTCCAGGTTTTTATTGTACAATTGCCACATTGCAGTGCTTATGTTCTTTTCTTGAAATTTTTTGTTTAACTGGGGAAAAAATGTTTAAACTGACACCTAAATACATTTCATGTGCAAGTAATCATTCCAAAGACTTGATACAGTGTTACTCCAAAGTACATGGACCCAGCCATGATGGTGGGCTGCTCAGTTTCTACAGATGTGCATACACACACATCTGGTAGGGTTCTGGTAGAGTTGGTTGTGGGTTTTTTTTATTTGTTGGTTCTTTAGTTTAACTTAAACCCATTATATAAATGAGTTTACCAGAAGATAGTTCAAGATGTTCAGGTTATGAACTTCTGAACTTGATGCTTTTTACATTTTGTAGTTTTCAGCTAGTTTTAACCTTGCCGTTATTTTTCCTTATTTCATGTTTGCTGAAAGAAATAAAGTGGATGGTTTTTGTTTTGTCAAATAGAGTTCATGAGTAGTGCTTGCAGTGTTGCCTACAGCAGTGATTTTTTTTTTTTTCCTCCAAGTCTTGTATCATTTAGTGTCTATTAGAGACTGCTGAAATCCAGGTGGCTGTATAGAAAATTTTAGGTATTTTTGATGATTTAATGCTAATAAAGGGTGGCAGGGTTGTCTCTTGAGCGCTTTTGCCTTTATAACATTCCTGGGACTTCTGAACATTGAGACTTGCTTGGTGTCATGCAGAAACGTGGCAGGTGGGTCAAACCTTCAGATTTGATGGAAGGGAAAAATAAATAAATCCTGACTGATTTGTTTCAGTAGCAAGTTTTCAAGACTTAACTGCTTTTATAAAGGTGGCTCTGAATCCTCATTTTCCTCCAAGTTTGCAGGTTTTGTGAGCAAGCAGTATTGCATGTGTATTTGAATATCCAAGTAGAACACTGGATGTTTTGTTTTGGATAAAAATTGCAAGCAAATCTTCCAGATAATCTTCAGTTAAGAGCCACAGAAGGTTATATGATGGAAGTTGTATGGTAGTAGTTGAATGTGGAGTGGGTTTTTTGTTTGTTTCTTGATTGGTAGATGAGTTCTGTGGGAGAATAGTGGTCTGCTGAGACTGTCTTTGAGTAGACTTCTAGAAGGAGTGACCGCATTTTGTGTATTCTCCAAGTTGGGCAAAGCATCGTCTGTCATTTTTCTTAGAGCTGGACTCCTTGTTTTCTCCCTAGCAACCATTCTCAAGTATTTATACGTCATTCCTCTTTCTCTGTCTTCTGAGAGCCAGCAGTGGGAAGTGCCTCGGTACTTACACGTCCTACAGTGTTGAACAGTGAAGGGTTTCTTACTCTGTTCTTTATGCCCTCTTGAGTGGGGGTTTCCCTGATAGGCCAAGCACACATTCAAATACATTGCTTTCATCCCCTACTAAAAATCAGCTAGGATAGGAACTAGTGTTACAGACCTACAGGTGCTACATCAAGTAACTTTTGAGTAACAGGCCATGCAAGGCACATCACTTGGTTTCAATTGAAGTAGAAGCGGGGGGGAGGGGGGGTCGTCAGCCATTTTTTACAGGGTTTAGCTAGGATAGGTTTATTGAAAAAGCAAATTTTTGGAGGTCATGGTCTGTTATGGAAGTGGGTCTTGCTGAGACCAAACTGTGGTACTGAAAATTCACCATTCATTTGACCTGCTTGTGGGTTTGTTGTGGTGTGCTTGGCTTAGGCGGTTTGCTTTCACAGATGCTGAGTTTGCATATTGGTTTACTTTATAGTAGTGAAACTTAAATTTGGATGTCACAGTTGAGTAAGAAATAAATGATGTAACCAAGAAAAATCACTGAAGTTAGTGTATATGAACTGATTAACAGGCTGCTATATATCCTGAAATGCCTAAGCTCAGTACAGAGTGTGAGATACACTACCCAAAATTTTGCCTGTTTTACAAGATGGAAAGTGGTATGAACAAAGGGAACTTGAAAAAGTGTCTGACTGTACTATTTTCGCATGGGTTTATTTCTCTTATGTACAAACCATTAGGATCAGTAATGCTTGGGGTAGGGAATCCAGATAAGGAAATTTCAGGGATGTAAAACTACCTTCAAGTGTGGTCACATCTTGAGCCAATTAAGTTCTGTACCAGCCAGTAGTGCAAGTGTATGGAGTAATATGAAGCTGTCAGACAGCCTGCTTAGGGTGGTATCTAGTTAAGACACCACATTACAGTAGGCCCTGAACCAGCGATCACGCGGGGAGGGTGCGTTTGCATGTTTATTTACAGGCATCTACTTAGAACTGGGATATGAGAGAGATGCTTAGCAGAAGCCTGGCAGTAAGCTGTTCTTCCCCCCTCCCCCAGCCCTCCCACCTTTCCTTGTGGTATTCAAAAGCCGTATTGAAGCTGAATATTATACAAACCAGAAATACTTTATAAACTACATTGGGGGGAGGGGGAGGCTTGTTGTATTGGG